>JAPEVG010000018.1:0-190630 GCA_029747595.1 Trametes cubensis
TGGGGAGGTGTGGGGAGGCGTGGGGAGGAGGTGCAGTGAGAAGCGCTTGGTTTGTTGATCTTGTTTGTTGTTATAATAGCTAGCTAGCACCTGCTACCGTCGCCCTCTTGAACGTTCCTGTGTTGTGATATGTAGCATGAGCACCTCTAATTATTATCTCGGTTTCGGATCGTTTAGAGGCGTGCTGGCGGCAGCGTTCTGTGCTCCGGCTGTGGGTGACTACTACTCCCTCACCAAGCCACAAGCTCAAGCCAATGACGGTGCGATAGAATGTGGTAATAGAAGTAGGTAGGTAGTACGGCATGAGCCCGGTACAAGCGAGGTGCAAGCAGTAGTGACGATGTAGTGTACACGCTAGTTATGACTTGTCCTGCGATCGTACTAGTCCCTCAAGCCCTGGGATGGAGACCATGCCACGCCGTTCACCGAACCACGGCGCGAATCTGCACGGGAGGCGTAAGTTGCGCTTCGCGCGTCTTGTACGGGTGTCTGAAGATCGTCCCATTCTGCAGGCAAGCCTCCGCGTCTTCGTCCGGATGTCTGCCAGAGAAAGAAGCACGGATGCGTTAGTTGTGATGGACAACCAGGGAGACGACGTCATGCTCACATAGTCTTGAAGTGCTCTTGCATGGTCCACCAGTACCCGTCAAAGTGCGAGCAGAGCGCACACGACCACATTATGTTTTGGCGGGCCGTCTTGGAGGTGAAGTTCACGTCGTGGGCTTTGGCTTCTAGACGATGAGCGATCGCGAGCTCTTCCTCATCGAGTACGGCCCACTTGTCGTGCTTCGCAGATCTATATGCATACGCACAGGCGTGATTGATCTGACCATACAGTACAGCGGGCATGAGCGCGGGAGTTGTAGAGTAGAAGTCTTGTCAGGTTGCTCACCGCTGTTTCCACTGTGAAGGCGTATGTCCCATAGGACGCTAGGCACGACAGGCATTTAAGCCGTGCGCCGCAGGTTTTCACGTCGTCCACCGTCGTCTTGAGCGGGTCCATGCCGAGCGTCTTGAGAATGTTGCACACCTGTGCGACGACATCCGGCGTGCCGGACAGATGTTCGACATGCAGCGGTTGCACATCATACTCCGTGAAGAGCTTCATGAAGAGGCGCGTGTAGAAGGTGTCCTCTACGCTTGATATGCGGTCATAGGCGAGGTTGCGCAAGCAGTCGTGCCTCAAGACGATGGGAAAGCGAGGCGGAGCGGGCTCTTGAATTCCTGGCTTGATACTGACGTACGCGTCATGGCCTAGGCAGGTGCAGCCAAACACCGCGGCCGCCAGCGAGAACACGTCGACGTCGTCTGAGACAGGGCCCGGCAATGCATCCTTGATGATAGTCATCAACTTCTCCTTTATTTCCGCTTCCCATCTCGTGGCGACGGCTGGCAGGATTGCTGAGAAATCGTTACGGGTGATCGTTCGCTGGTTATCGGCCTCCAGCAGCGACCGGCATTCCTTGACAAAGATGAAATCGAGAGCTCGTGGCCTGCCCTCCATAGAGGCTGTCCGCGGCAAGCTCACGTAGTGCTTGCGGATAGCCCGTTCGAGCATCTGGAAGCGAGACTCGAGGAGCTCTCGACGCTCTGCCGTCAAACGCTCTTTGCGAACGTCATTCAGATGCCCCTCAAGGCGCGTGTAAACATCTTGCCAGACTGATCAGAAGTCAGCAACCAAGTGTGGCCTAGGGTCCGTTAGGGCTAGGCTCACCTTTTGGGGTGAGTTTGGCAGTTTGCCGTACTACAGTGAAAGCAGCCATCTCTTCGAGCCCTTTCTGTCCCATGAATGCGATCTCCTTCTCCCATCCTCCCTCCTTCAGGCGTCGAACGATTCTATGATGAATGTCAGTAACAGAGACTTGCACCATTTATCTCGACGTACTCATGGAACCGAGCTTCCCTAGCCGCATCCAAAGCAGCCTGTCTCTTGTGTTCTTGCTCATCGAGCCACTTCTTGCATAGGTCGGCGTACTGAAACAGATATCAGAGCATGATCGTCGGGACCCCGGGTATTCAGGCACTCACGGCTTCTCGCTCAGCAATTTCATCGTGCCTAGTTTGCTCAATCTTTCGAGCGATGTCACCGAGTGCAAGGGAAGGGTTGCTTCCCGAACTTGCATTACGCCACTCGACAGCCAAATCCTCGACATGATCCTGGTGAATCCTGTTATACTTGGTACTTTCCCTGTAGCTATACAACATGTCAGGCACAAATTGTCTACCACGAATATGCTGCATATTCAGCTTTACCTGGGATTTTCAGACGGGTTAACGATGGCCAGTAACCGGAAGGGGCCATGTCTGGTGTACAAGAAAATGCTAGTATTGCGATCGTTACGGCTCCGTATGTAATTCTCTGCTTCATTAAGATTCAGCGTCCTAGTATCAAGAATTTCAGATATGAGCCACCACTTCCAGAATTGTCTAGATGAGCGTACACCTCGCGCAGGCATTTAGCGCAATGCCTCGTGAACCACGCCCAAATGACGTTATGTACGTTCGAGCAGCCACATCTCTAGAGGGCAAATATTAGTAAAGTTGTCCAATTCATATGACTCGGACCTACGTGGCAATTCGGCGTGATGAGGAGATGAACGAAGGCGGGTTCACTAAGGAATGGAGGTCGCTCTGGGAAGTCATCGGTATTGGCACGAGCCTGCTCCCACAGCTTCTCCTTCGTCACAGTTTTCTGTCCAAGGAAGAATTCGCGGAATCTCTTGCATGTGCGGGAGAGATGGTGTAAATCTCTCAGGTCGAGGTAACTATAAATCTAAGGGGAGATGGTTGTGAGCATTGAACACCCACCGTGTCCATGTGACATTCACCTCAAGCTGTATCTCTACAGCAATCTCGGGGAGCGTATCAAGATGTCCTTTGCGTGGCTTTCCTACCACGCGTGTGGCGCCGTCCTTCCGAGCGCGACTTGCTGCAGGTATCGAGACAGGCTGGGACTCGGAGGTTGGCGCCAGAACGGCTTTGGCCATTGCCCGAGTCGTACGCCAACTCGGAGGCGGCAGGGAGCCAGTGGCTACCACCGGCGCAGATGCAGTGCTGTGTTCCACCTTCTGCTTCTTGCGAGGAGGCATGATTATAGTTGAAGGCGTGAAAGGAAGGGCGTTGTGCTCAGGTGTTGAGTTCAAGAGTGATTCGGATCGTTTGCCAAGGCTGTTGTCGCTCCAGCGGAGCCCAGCGGAGCGCGTTGGCGTCGCGTCGTGTCACGTGCCGTCACACAGAGTGTAAATGTGACCGTCGCGTCGCGCCAATCTCGTCCCTCCCTCCCCTCAATAGAATGCCTCAATACGTCTGCCTAGGGGAGACACGTCTACTCAAGCGGGATTGATTGAACGACCTCAGGATGGCGATTGTCAGCTCCGACTCGGAAACTCAGCCAACGTATATGACTCACGGGTTAAATTGATAGGTGTGGCCCCCATTATATTTTTTCTACGTATCCAGCCACAAATGCTTCTGGCCACCAAACGCTGCAACACATCAGGAAGCGTATGTAGAGCGTGCTCCACTAATGGAGTTACGTACCTCTAGGCTCTTCCTAAGTATTCCCAACCTTCCAATCTTCCGCCCTTACACCTATCGTCAGTTGGAGCTAGCACCCACGCCGACAACAAGGAGACTCGATCGTATATCCGAGGCGCGTTCGCACGAGACGTCCCCTTTGCATATTTCCTGCGGTGATTTCGCTTTGGTTTTCAAGATCATTCAGCCGTCAATCCGGGGCAGGGGCAATAACCGGTGCGGGTCCCACATACGGAGGGAGGGCATTTCCCAAAATCTGGGATTCTGTTAGGGCTCTTGCATCATGAGCTGGCCGTGATCTCCATAGAATATCAATGCTTGCCCGTGTTTGCTTACCGTGCTTCATAAGAAGTCTGACAATATATCTGCCCCGCTCGCCGTAACAATGGCTCCGTCTGCATATTCCTTCAGCAGCACCGTATGGCATGAACATTCCGACGATCATGTCGAATCCCAACTCAGTGAGGGCATATCAGCGGCGACGACCTCCGCAACACCGTCATTTACTCGTGAAATTCTAACAATTCGAGATCTTGAGGGTAGTAGTACCATATAGTAGTGACGCACTCGAATAATCAGTACGGCACGGATGAAATACGGTACAGGAAAAATGCACGTAGAACAAGGCCTTTCTGGAATGAGAGCTACGCCGTGATCCGCCTGTCATGATTGTCCGGGGCGATGTACAGGCGCAGGTGGTGCAAACTGTACGGGAGGTTTCAGCTGCACTCTGGACGACTTCAGTGGATGCATATAGATGGTCCCGTTCTTCAAACAGTTCTCGGCGTCCTCGCCCGGGTGTCTGCCGAGAAGCAAGGATAAGGGTGCATAAAAGTGAAGGGCAAGGCGACATTACGCTTACTCGGACGTGTAGTGTTCTAACATGCGCGGCCATTTCTCGTCGACGTTCACGCAAAGGGAGCACGACCAGATGACGTCTTCCCGCGCCGCCTTGGACGTGTATGTGATATCGTGCACTTCAGCTTCGAGGCGGCGGACGAGCTCCAGCTCCTCTTCTCCTTCAATGAGGGCCCATCTATTGTGCTTGGCCGCTCGGTCGGCATACGCACACGCGTGGTTGATCTGCATAATGAGCTGATCGTGAGCGAGACTCGTATCGCAAAGAGGAGATCTGTCGAACGTACCGCTGTCTCCCATGTAAATGCATACTCTCCCTGATGCTCCGAGCACGACAAGCAGCGAAGCCTCGCGTGGCAGTCCTTTAGGTCGTCTACGGTCGTCCGCAGAGGATCAAAACCGAGTGCCTTGATGACAATGAAGGCCTCCTTGATTACCCATGGGGTTCGTCGGATATTCTCGACCTTGAAAGGGCGCTGCGCGGTCACTGCGGACGAGAGCTTCATAGCGATGCGCGCGTACTCCGATTCTGCTTGGGCGTCGTAGTACCAATAGTCGCGGCGTACGCAGTCGTGTCCCAGAATGGCCCGAAAGCGGGGTGGGGAAGGCTCGCCTTGGCCGGGGGTGCTTGACCAGTGACAATAACGACCGAGACATGAGCAGCCGAATACCGCAATGGCAAGAGAGAGCACGTCTACATCGTCCGGGACAGGCCCAGGCAAGGCGTTCTTCATCATTGTCGTCAACTCGTCCTTTTGTTTGGCTTCCCATCTTGCAATGACGTTGGGTAAGATCGCTTCGATGTCAGCGCGACTGACCGTGTGTTCGTTTGGGGTGTCCAACAACGAGTGGCATTCGTCGATGAACGCCAAGTCTACACCCCTTGCTCTGTACTCCATCGAGGCCGACCGCGGGAGGTGCACGTAGAAGTCACGAACAACTTCGTCAAACAATTCAAGGCGGGACTCGAGCACCGCGCAACGTTCTGCAGTGATGCGCTTTGCGCGGACCTTGTTTAGATGCCCCTCGAGGCGGTTGTATACATCTTGCCACACTGATCGGACGGTGAGCGGTCGAACAGGCTGTAGATTGAGGCCGTCATACTCGCCTTTCGGAGTGAGCTTTGCGGCCTGCCGCACTAAAGGGAATGTAGCCATCTCCTCAAGTCCCTTCGGCCCCATGAAGGCGATCTCCTTGTCCCATCCGCCATCTCGAAGACGGCTCACAATCCTACAAAGATCCAATTAGGAGTATGTGTCATCCAAACTGGAGTCTGGACATACTCGTTGAATCGCGCTGTTCTTGCTGCATCCAGAAGAGCCAATCGCTTGTCCTGTTGCTTATCAAACCATGCCTTGCAGAGTTTTGCGTACTTGTCATGACAGAGCAGTGAGATCGAGTTATTCAGCAACCCTCTTCTCTTCGAACTCACGAGCAATCTTGTAGCATGCGTCCCATTGCGTGACGGTTGGACAGACCTTTAGCCACTCCGTGAGCAGCTCGTCGAGGTGATCCTTGTGAATACGGTTGTATGTGCAACTGTCTTTGTGACTACGAGAAATGTTGATATACCAATACATGTATGAAGAACGAACACTCACTAGTAACTCCTTGATGGATTGATCACGTTCAGCAGTAGGAAGGGGTCACGGTAGGTGAGAATATTGTTCCGGTTGCGAGACCGTGCATATTCTTCCGCCTCCTTCCAGCTGACGGTGCTGATCGCATGGGAGACGGTTATGAGGAGTCAGGAATCATGAGGCAATAGAGACAATTCATAGATACGTACATCTCGCGCAAACATTTGGAACAGTATCTCGTGAACCAACGCCAGATGGCGTTGTGTACGTTGGCGCAGCCACATCTCTGGAGCACAAGTGTCGGCACAAGTATCGTCACAAATTTGCCAAACTTACGTGGCAATGCGGCGAGAGAAGGAGGTGAACGAAGGCGGGTTCACTCATAAACAGAGGCCGTTCCGGGAAGTCGTCCGTATTGGCTCGAGCTTGCATCCACAACCTCTCTTTCGTTACGGTCTTCCGGCCAAGAAAAAACTCGCGAAACCTTGTGCATGTGCGCGATAGATTGTGCAAATCCTTCAAGTCGAGGTAGCTATAAATCTGGAGGGAGGTGGTGGTTATCAGTATATAACACCGGCAGTGGTCATATTCTAGCGTTTACCTCTAGTTGAAGCTCCACTGCAATCTCGGGGAGCGATACAAGATGCCCTTTGCGCGGTTTGACCACAGCACGATTAGAATAGTCTTTCTGGGCGCGAGTTGCTGCCGGTGCTTGGCTAAGCTGGGAAGCTGGAACCTGAGTGGCTTTGGTCATGGCACGAGTAGTACGTCGAGACAAGGCCAGTGTGGCCACCGGGTCAGGTGTACCCGTGTATTCTAGTCTTTGTTTCTTGCGAGGAGGCATAGTGGCGAAAGGCAATGTGGAAGGTGGTCGTGGTTGGTCGTGGTTGGGTTAACCGTTATATAGGGCCGAGTCCTTTAGCCAGCACTGCCGCTCAGAATAAGCGCCCATCGCCACGCTCCTGTGGCTACAGAACGCGTCGCGTTACGTCACGTGATCGTGAAATTACGTTGTACGAGGGACAATTGTAACTTATGCACTGATTGAACCGCGTTCATGCAGATGGCCTCCTACTCCCGTCTCCCGACTTGATCTCCACAATCGGGAATCCGTGATCAAGCTGGCTACGACAACTGCCGTGTCTTGAGAATGGACATCTCACCTCCACAGGCTTCTGCCTTATCAAATGGCACGCACGACGCGCAATTAATATTGCGCTTGCGAGGCCCCAATGCACGCCTCTGAGCCTTCGAGCCACACACACGGTGAATCCCAGCTTGAAGCACGGGCCGCCCCTGGGCCAGGCCGCTGAGTGACCGCTGCACTTCCAGCCAGCTACCATCCTGTCCATGGTGTACCCATCCCACTGCCCAATGAATTCAAATCGCGGACCTGAGCCTCGGCGCAGCCATTCGCATCATGTAGATGATGATGTCCTGACGAGTCAACCCACTGTTGATGATAGTTGAATGGTGATCATGTTCGCGGGTGTATTGCTCGTGCGCGTCGCGCGAGACAGATATTCTGGACGTATCAGACAACTTCTACCAGAACTCACGCAATGTCGAACTCCGGCGCGATGCTGCTGCATGATTATGTGTACTATGTTAGGTATATTCTAGGATCGCGAACAAGGTCATTCTACTACTCAAGTTTCGATGTCCTTCTTTGAGATTGCCTCAGTCGATGTAATGCTCCCATCAGGCTGCAAGGGTCGTAACACGGGAACATGTACAGCGCAGAGGTAGTACGTCAAAGAAATGACGAAGCGACGTAGAGGCCACCCGGGCCTGATAATGGTGCCCTCCTGAGGCGAGATCGACTCTTCGTGTTACGCGTATCGCTGCTTTGGCCCAATCTCGGGCTTTGTCACAATCTGCACAGGGGGTTTCAGCTGCGCGCTGCAGGACTTCAATGGATGTCTGTAAATTGTTCCGTCCTTCAAGCAGCTCTCCGCATCTTTGTCCGGATGCCTGTGCGAAGGCAAGAATGTGCATCAGTATACGCGTGGTGGGCGGGACAATTTTGTACATACTTGGCTTTGAAGTGCTCCTGCATATGCGGCCATATCTCATCAACTTCCACGCAGAGGGAGCATGACCAGACGAGATCTTTACGCGCTGCATGGGAGGTGAACGTGATCTCGTGTGCTTCAGCTTCGAGGCGACGAGCGAGCTCTAATTCCTCTCCTTCGACAAGAAGCCATTCGTTGTGCTTGTTGGCGTATACAGTACTCATCTTCGAACACGCATGGTTAATCTATCAATTGGCGTCAGCGTCACTTAGGCCGTAGGGCACAAAATTCAGACAGCTCACCGCTGTTTCCCACGTATATGCGTACCCTCCCTTGTAGTCCGGGCACGACAAACAACGCAGGCGCGCCTCGCAGTCCTTCAAGTCATCGACCGTCGTTCGTAGTGGGTCAAGGCCAAGTGCTTCGATCACTTTGCAAGCGTCTTGAACAGCCTCATGGGTTCGTCTAATGTTGCCAACGTTGAAAGGTTGTTGCGGGGCGGCCGTGGATCGACGCGTCGTAGCGATTTGTTCGTACTCTGAACGATCTTGCTCTCCAGGTACGCGCCAGGGCAAGTGGCGTATACAATCGTGTCCTAGGATGGCTGGAAAACGGGCCGGGTCGGGTTCGAATTGGCCGAGACGGGGCCGAGTGCTGTAAGGGTAGTACCCGCCGCCAATGCATGGACATCCGAATACCGCGACGGCTAGAGAGAGCACATTGATATCTTCCGGAACAGGACCTGGCAAGGCGTCCTTGATCATTCTGAATAGCTGATCTTTTTGTTCCGCCTCCCAACGGGCAGTGACGTTGGGCAGAATTGCTTCGATGTCAGCTCGAGCAACCGATCGCTCATTCGAGACGTCCAATAGCGATCGACATTCGCCTACCAGTGCTAAGTCTGTGCTCCTCGGTCTGAACTCCATCCATGCAGACCGCGGGAGATGCACATAATAGTCACGGATGACTTCGTCAAACATATCAAAACGAGCCGCGAGCACCGCGTGACGTTCTGCTGTGATGCGCTTTGCGCGGACTTCTTTGAGATGGCCCTCAAGCCGGTTGTATACATCTTGCCATACTGATTGCGCAGTCAGCAGTCGAGTAGGTATGAGGCTCGACTGTCATACGCACCTTTTGGCGTGAGCTTAGCAGCTTGCCGTACGACGGGAAGTGCGGCCATTTTCTCGAGTCCTGCTGATCCCATGAAGGTGATCTCCTTCTCCCATCCACCGTCACGAAGGCGGTTCACAATTCTGCAGACATATGGTTAGATGTAAGGCTTGTACAGGCGGGAGGTCAGACACACTCATCAAAACGCGCTGTTCTCGCCGCATTCAAGGCGGCCTGACGCTTGCCTTCTTGTTCGTTGGACCACGCAAGGCATTGCTTTGCGTACTTGCCATGATTCAGAATTGGGGATGTGGCGTCTACATATCCCAACGAACACTCACCACGTTTCTAGACCTGAGTTCGGCACCCACCCTTTCTGCAAAATCCAGAGCAATCTTGCGGATCGAATCCCATTTCGTATTAGGCGGACAGATGTTGCGCCACTCTGTGAGGAGTTGTTCGAGATGTTCCTTGTGAATGTGATTGTAAGCGTGGCTATACTTGTGCCTACAAGAAGAATCAGGGATTCGATCCATGCTAGGGAGGTAAGTTCTCACTGACTTTTTTGACGGTTTGAGCACGTTCAGTAGTAAGAAGGGGTCGTGGTAGTCGAACAGGCTGCGCTCGCCAAACGTTCTTGCGTAGTCTTGCGCATCCACCCAGCTAGTAGTGCTTTGAACACAGAAGCATGTGTGAAACATCACGCAGCACAGGAAACTAGAGACAGGAACGTACATCTCGCGCAAACAGTTCGCGCAGTACCTCGCAAACCACCCCCACAGGACACCGTGTATATTCGAACGAGCGCATCGCTAGTGCAGTACCATAAGCAGACCGTCCGCTTTAAAATATATTGGACCTACATGACAATTTGGCGAATAGAGGAGGTGAACGAAAGCGGGTTCGCTGAGGAACGGAGGTCGTTCTGGAGCACCATCGGTATTGATTCGTGCCTGCTTCCACAAGCTCTCGTTCATCTTCCGGTTGAGGAAGAATTCGCGGAATTTCTTGCACGTCCGCGAGAGATTGAGTAGATCCTTCAGTTCAAGATAGCTATATATCTGAGAGAAAAGGCGGCCGTCAGCCCTGAACACCCACATATCCTGATGTTGTTCACCTCGAGTTGAACCTCGAGAGCAATCTCGGGCAGCGTGTGAAGATGTCCCTTCCGCGGTTTTCCTACCAC
This sequence comes from Trametes cubensis, assembly GCA_029747595.1. Lineage (NCBI taxonomy): Eukaryota > Fungi > Basidiomycota > Agaricomycetes > Polyporales > Polyporaceae > Trametes > Trametes cubensis. The sequence goes on from JAPEVG010000018.1 coordinate 10,290, forward strand.
ACGCGAGGTGCCACCCTTCCGAGGGCCACCCGCTGCGGGTAACCGGTCAGGCTGGGATGCAGGTATGAAAGCGGCTTTGGCCATTGCCCGGGTTGTACGCAGGGGCGGCGTCGAAGCCGAGTCAGGGCCACTGGTATGCTCTACCTTCTGCTTCTTGCGAGGAGGCATGGTCAAGATTAGAGACGTAGACGGTGGTTACGGTCAGATGCTGAGAGACGCCACGTCCAACTCTTAGAGCCGAAGTTATGGGCGCCACGCGAACCCGCGTCGCTATGTCACGTGGTCGTCCAGCGGGATAGAGGACGTGACTGACGCGTCGCACGCGATGTGCCTCAATTGGAGTCAAGCTAGCTGGAGCGAGTCAACGTTGCAACTCTGAATTTCAAGCACAGCTCAGGAAAACATCCTCTGACGCGTCTACAGTGATACTCGCTATTGAGAATTTCAAACCCCGTGTGCTTTCAAGATTGCACTTGACGAGGAACACTAGAAATACATCATAGGGAATTGTGGAGTCACTCTATGTGATCCTCGAGTTCTCCGACCTCCGGCTCCCCGACAGTATCTTCGTGAATGTCATTCCCCTCGCTGAAGAGTTCCCCGATGTCACGCCAGACCTTCTCAAACCCTGCGCGTGGCGCAATAAGCTACGTATGGCTAGCCACGACTGAGGCATACATACCTTTGTCTGTGAGCGGCGCCGCCTGGCGTACGCTTGCAATCCCTATGAGTTGTTCCAGACGGCGGGGGCACTGTTTGATCCTCTGTAACTGGGCTTCCTTGCCCATGGAGATCAACCGTTCGCAGATTCTGCAGGATGGCGGGGGCAGTGCATAGACGTTGAGCAATTATACCGGCACAACACGGGGATCAGTGAATAATAACGTACTGGTTAAACCTCTCGGTCCTGAGAGCCTCCAATTCCTCCGTACGTAGCCGCTTTTGCTCTTCGCACCAGTCCTCCAGGGCGCCGGCAAGCTGTACTCCCCAAATATTTAGCGCGTTACCCCGGTAGCATTCGAGACGACTGACCTCTTCCATCTCTGCTACTCGGGCCTTCTGAGCTTCATACACTACAGTCTTCGCATCAAGCGTTCCGTCTGTAGCTCTCCAATCCCGAAGAAATTGTTCCAACTNGGGGGACATGCACAAGGGCACGTTCAGACCATGAATCGCTTCGGGTACGTGAGACGAATGCCGGGAAGAAGTAATCTGACAAAACCTACCCTGAGGGTTCAACAACATTCAAGACTTCTTCTTCATCACCTTCGAGTTCGGTGAAGAAGTCTTCCTCATCGAGACTGATTGTGCAGAGGCGAACACTCCTAGAGTTTCCGATGAGTCGTCGGTGTCGCCGCAAGTCACGCTGATCTATTCACCCTTTCGTCATACACTTGTTACAATAACGCTTGAACCACGGGAAGAGGATCTTGTATACGGGACCCTTGCCGCAACTCTACGGCACGACGACATTATTCAGACACGGTACCGGTCTCCAAAGCAGTCAGAGGACTTACGTGGCAATGGTTGGAAAACAGGAAGTGCGCGTACGCGGGTTCGGTGAGGAAGTGTGGTCGGGCAGGCAAACTTTCAAGCCTTTCCCGAGCACCCCTCCAGATGGCATTGGACAAATGGCGGTTGAGTAAGAAATCCCGTACTGCCTTGTTCGTTCGCACTAGGCTACACAGGTCGCGAGGTTCGAGATGGCTGAAAACCTGGATGTCACAAGACGCGTGAGTCAAACTCGCCCGCAGCAAGATTGTCCGTATAGTACCTCGAGCACTACATCCAGTGGTAGATCCAGAATATTGGCTAAGTTGGGCCGGCGACCCCGCGAAATGACACGGGATGTCGTTGGTGCTGCTTCACCAGCTGCTATGGCCGTCTTCGACCTAGCAGACTTGCGAACGCCCGTTCTTGCCTTCTTCTTAGGGGGCATTTGTGAGCAAGGAAGGTAGAAGATGGGGAAAGAAGAGCAAGATAGGCTGGGATGCGGAGGCTAAGGGGAGAGAATGTGACAATCCTGTGACGGCGCCTAATCACCCTGTGGCTAAGCTGATGTCGGCCAGCAAGGAAATGGCAAGTGGATTGGGCAGTAGATCGACATACATACGACTACTTCGCACAGAAGGCAGAACAGAGTGAGCCTAAATCACAAGGATCAGATGATGCATGTTCACTCACTGCTAGAAACTGTACAACAAGACTACGGACCGTCAGCCCAGCGTAACAAGTTGAAGACGTACACGCATTCACGCGTCAAACATCGCTTCCTGGCCGGCAACAAGGCCTCCAAAGTAGCAAGTGAGAGCTTTCAGCTTTGAGCCCATCCACTCTTCTTCCACCTCGATCTTTTCTGTACTAGTACTCGACCCGTTCTGAGCGGTACCATCACTGGAGTCCTCCGCCACGAGCTGGGAAATCTCTTTGAGGTTGGCATTCCGAGGTAGGAAGTACGCAACATTCTTCGTGATCCCTCTTGCAACGTTGAAGAGGTCTCGGCCATGTATTGGACGGATGCTCTCCAGACTGAACTCAGCATGGACATCCTCTGAGGTGCCTTCAGATTCCGGAAGGGCCTCAGCTCTTGTCGTGGATCCTGAGATGTAGGAAGGACCACCCCAGGGCGGACTGAGGAACACGACATCGATCTTACGTCGGTGGGGCTGACCATCTCCACTTTCTGAGCGTGGTAGGGTTTGCAATGCCCGGGCGAAGGATAGGAAGTCCGCTAAGATGAACTCGATACGGTCTTGCACGCCGTAGATGGCGGCATTATGGCGAGCAAGAGCGAGGCGTACCGGGGAGATATCCAAGGCGATCACTAAGGGACCGTCAGCGTAAGGGGCAAGGATACGGCATAACATAGACCACGAACCTCGTTCGCATGTACGCGCAAATGCTATGGCGTTCCCTCCTACGCCGCAGAATGCGTCCAGAATAACATCACATCGGCATCGCTCAGCAATCTGGTCGGCTACACGTTCCGGCGTGACGCTATACCAGCCCTCTTCGTCGAGGAGGCACCCCGACGAGTACATGGAAAAGTAGCGCTCTCTTTGTGAGAAATCTGAACGTTCTGAGTAAGATCGTTCACGACGCAATAGTAGCTGTCGCTCACACTTTTGCAGATGCTCAGGAACTTCGTGTGCCTCGGTGTAGAAAGGGACCAGACCGGTTGCATCGTACTTCTCAAGACCTTCAGCTAGCAGTCCCGCCCATAGTTTGGGTTTCTTGGTCGATCTCGTGTCACTGGTGTCACGTTTTGGCGCATCCCGAGTTACTTGAGGAGAGTCCAGTCCAGATTGAGAGGTGCTACTAGGAGGGGCGAAGGTTTCTGACTGAGAAGATGCGTCTGGCTCTGTTGCCTCGGCCAAGAAGCGCGAAAGCCCCGTGATCACAGTGCTCTTTCTCTTCCCCATGTTCTAGGGAATTACAGCCAGATCTCGAAGCGTGCAGACAGAGAGCAGATGGACGGTCAAGAACAGGATCAGCCCAGAGAAAAGATCCATACTATCGCAATGTGGCTCTTCGAATCGAAGTCATATTGACGCGCATGTCCTGGCGCCTAAACCTTGCACTTACGGAGGAACGTTACCCATGGCCAATAATAACACCACATGAGTACGTTCGAATATTCAATGCATACCGACCCATGCCAGCCTGCGGAATGGCTGAGATAGTCACAGAGTTAGGGAATATACCGTTTCACAACTAGGTTTTCAGTAGATTATGACGGCTGATACGGTACTCTACGCTTGACAATCCTGAACCGCCTCTCCTACTCGCAACACCATTTCATCGAACCCCCATTGTCCCACCACACTCACTCCAATCGGCCATCCGTCCGCGCCCTTTCCCGCAGGTACACTGAGCGCAGGAAGACCAGCCAGAGAAGCAGGAACTGTGAGAACATCCTGCACGTATGCATCTAATGACGCAGATCCTGGCGTCATTCCGTCGATGCTGTGAGGGAGTGATGGAGCGGTCTGTATCGCAGAAGGATGTAAGATCACATCTACACCGTCCCTTTGATCTGCAGAGCACTCGGGTCCGTCGAGAACACTTGAAACCCCGAATGCACGACTGAAATCTGCCTTGATGAGGTTCCGTACTCGCTGAGCCTGTAGGAAGTAGTTCTCGAAAGCGCTGCAGGAATGCTAACCCGTGAGGCCCCAAGGAATGTGGCATATCATGCGAACGCACTCTGCGGAAAGAGCGTAGGTACCAAGGAGGATTCTTCGCTTGACCTCAGTACCAAACCCTCTGGATCGCGAATGAGCGTATACGTTGGCGGTCTTCGTCAGGTTTGCTCCAGGTGGAGGCTCAACTCGGAGGCCTAAGATATATCAATGCGAGTTCGCGTTGCAGGCGATGAGTAAGAGCGCACCATACTCAATACCGTCATATCGTGCTAGGTTACTGCTGGCCTCAGCGCTCGAGATGACATAGTATGCACTTAGGGCATAGGGCGTCGAAGGCAAAGACACTGGAACAATCGTTGCACCTCGGGCACGGAGTTGCTCTATTACCCGACGTGTTGAACCGATCACAGCTGGCTGCAATTCTGCTGGGAAGTATTCCTGTAAGATTCGTAGGCAAAATGAGTTGGTATGGGGATGGAACTCAAGATCATCCACAAGTACCTGAGGAATACCAATCCTTAATCCTGTGAGTTGACTGCCACCTATCTCTTGAAGACGGTTTGCACATGCGTGCGCTGCCTTTGATCGAACACGGGGCGGTGCAGCGGTAGGGTCCTTCGTGTCATATGTTGCGATGACATCTGACACTAGTCAGTCCCCACGACTGATTCGCAAATGCGTCACTTACTATGGACGCGTCTGACAGTCGAGACATCTTTTCCGAGCACACCGACGCAATCAAGGCTGTCAGCGAATGAAACGACACCCCAGCTATGAACCACAGTGAGTATCGACCACGGTGACGAAGATATCAGATACGACATACCGACTCACGATGCCATATGAAGGCTTCAATCCAACTACGCCGCAATACGAGGCGGGCAACCTCACGGAGCCACCTGTGTCGGTGCCAAGTGCACTATCCTTGATGAACCTTCAGTGAACAAACCGAGAATCTGAGGTGCAAACATACGCATCACAGAGCCCAGCTGCGACGGCTGCAGCGCTACCTCCAGAGCTCCCGCCCGCAGACCGACGCTCTGCTGGATGATTGCCATCCAGAGAGGACTTCAGCCCGAAGGGATTCACAACAGGGCCGTGGACCGAGTGGACGTTGAGAGAGCTGCACTCCATTGAGCCAACGTCGATACGAAAGGACGTTTACTATCTGCGCACCCCATACCAAACTCGTCGCAATTGGCTTTACCCACAATGGTTGCACCGTTTCCAGAGATGAGGGACACCACAGTAGCATCGAATGGGGACGTAAAGTTCTCCAGCATATGCGAGGAACATGTTGTGGGAAGCAGCTTGGTGCAAATGTTGTCTTTGACTGCGATGGTCACACCAGATAGAGGCCCAGCGGAGGACGAAGCATACGGTCCGTCAGGACCAGAAGGAAAGACTATGGCATTGGTCTGAGGGTGAACCGCCTGGGAAGATGCCCTTCGTCGGAGAATACGCGCAAAACTAGATCGTCTGTAGCATTGTGAGCCAGTACGCGAGAGCATGTTCCGAACACGGCTGTCCGGAAACGGAAGCACCGTCAGATGGCAGAGATGGTTGTTTGCGTCTGTTGTCCAAGAGCCTCTAACACGAACAAGCAACCTCCATTTCCTGTTTCGGAAAAATTTGTGGCGAGCGCGCCCTCTCCGAAGGCTTCATTCTCTTCTCGCTCATGCCTCCACGCACATCTTCCACCAAAGGGGCCGGGCCTCTCAAGCCAAGCTTGAAGAAGGCGAGACTTAGTAACGATGTTCACAAAGCCACCACCAAAAGGGATTCTGCACCCAAGGCTCGTTTAGACCTCGATTCATCCAAGAGCACCTCTGTCAAGGCCAAGGGAAAGGAGCGTGCAGCTCTCGTGGAAACGAAGCCCAAGACCAAGAAGAAAGTTTCCACGGCAACTTCTGACCCGAGCTCCTCCACATCGCTACCCACCGCCTTCAAGGTGATCACGGGTTCCTACGAAAAGCTTCTCTACGGTCTCGAGGGCTCGGTCTCCGCCGAGGGCCCCGGATATGGCTTTCACTTGAAACCTGTATTCATATTCCCTGCACACGTTTCCTGCATAAAAGCCGTAGCAGCTTCACCTCAAGGCGGCAAGTGGCTGGCTACGGGAAGCGCAGACGAGATCGTCAAAGTGTGGGATTTGCGGAGGAGGAAGGAGATTGGTGGATTGATGCACCATGAAGGTGAGTACGCCCCCTGAAGTTGCATGCACCACGTATGGGCTGATTTTGATGCATAGGGTCAATCACGCATCTTGAATTCCCCTCACGATCATACCTATTATCGGCCTCGGAGGACGGTACGCTTGCTCTTTTCAGAGCGAGAGATTGGGCTGTCCTTCGTACATTGAAGGGGCACAAGGGTCGCGTTAATTCCGTTGCTGTCCACCAATCGTGCAAAGTCGCTCTCAGTGTAGGCAAGGATAGGACACTGCGTATGTGGGACCTGATGCGAGGCAAGGGTTCCGCAAGTACGAAAATCGGGAAAGGTGCGTTGCGCTCACAACCAGTCGCAACAACCCAGATAGCTGAAATTGGTTCCTAGAGGGCGAACTTGTTCGTTGGTCCACGGATGGCTCGCTCTTCGCTGTACAAGCACAAAATACCATTGACGTCTATTCTACGGTCAGTATACAATCCCCATCTAGGCCGCATAGTTTGTTGATGAAGCCCGCAGGAGATGGAGCTACTTCACAGTATCACCCACCCATCACGACTACATGATATCAAATTCTGCAAACGCGTGGATGGTGACGGTGAACTGCTCTTCGCTGCGGGGGAGGACAAGAAGCTATCAGTCTACGATGTTCCACAGGATCACTCCCAGGTCCCAACCATCATCGCGGAGATGGTCGGCCACGGCAACCGGTAAGCCCTGGCCACCCAGTCTACCTTTCATCCCTATCTGACGACTACGCAGTGTAAAAGCGGTAGACTGGATGCGGATAGCTCTTCCTGCAGGTGCTAGTCGGCAATCTACCACACTAGTCTGCACCATCTCCTCCGATGGCAAAGTCCGACTATTCGACCTCGCTGCGCTGCCGGCATCGTCAGAGACGAAGGTTGAACTGCAGCCAGCGACAGAGTATGACACGAAGGGCACTCGACTGACATGCCTCACACTGGCTGATGGAGAGTCGGGATCCGGCTTAGCAGTCAATGGTAAGCGGAAACGGGACGACGACGACGCCGAGGATGACGATGATGATGAGAGCGGCGGAGAGAATGAAGCTGAATGGGACGTCGATGGCGCTGCTGAAGATGGTGCAAGCGACGAGGAGGAGGGCAGCGATGAAGACGAGTAGATGTATAGCTACAACATGTGGTACATTACAAGATGGTGGTATGTTAGGAGTCCTACATGAAGTCAATCGCACGTTTCCGACCTCTTGGTGGCCCAGCCTCGCCGCCGGGGGGTACATCGTCAGAGACATTCTCAGAGGTCTCGAGAGGAACGGCAGGCGGCAGTGGTAAAGTCTTGACGACGTCCGGTGCAGGCTTCTCTACCCACATGCTGTCGTCCTCCTCTTCCTCGTGTCGCTCCTTCCGCCTCTTCTTCTTGCGTTCCTTGTCTTTGTCCTTCTCCGGTTTGGCCGCCGACGGACCAAAGCTTGGCATGCTGCCGTCATCCTCGACGTCAAACGACATCAGCGACGCCTTCGCCTTCTTCTTGTCTTTGCTCTTCTTTTCCTTCTTTTCGGAGCCCTTGTCCTTGCGCGAGTCGCGCTCCGACCGGGGCACGAAAGTCGGCTTGAACGTGGCAAGGTCGACCTTCTCTAAGGGCGCGTTTGGCACGGGCGGCGGTGCGGGCGGTGGTGTCGGCTCAGGCTTCGCTGCAGGTTTTGAGGTCCCGAAGAAGTCGAGCGGTGCTGGGGACGTCTCCTCCTTGGGAGGCTCATCTCCCTCATCGTCGCTCTCCTCGTCATCACTTGCGAAGATCGCCTTGAAGACGTCCATGGAGGGGCGCTCGTACGTGAGAATATCCTGGCCTTGCGTCTCGTCCTCGCCCAACCCAACATTGGCGAGGTTCCGCGGGCCACTGCTCCGTCCCTCCGTGCTCGAGCTTGCCGATGCGGTAATCATCGCCGGTGTGGCACCAGGCGCTGCGCCTGCCGCGCCGTCCGCAGCGTCACCGAGCTGCGTGTTCTTCTTCGCAGCAGTCGTTGCAAACTCGAAACCCGACGACGCTTCGCCTGCGGGGCCCGTCATGTCTACCTCCGGGTCCTTCACTCCGAACCTCTTGCACAGGAGCCGAGCGGGTTGCCAAGGCTGCACCTCACGGGTGAGAGGGCCGTACATGCCCAGCCGCACTGCGCCCATCTTCGGATCTTCTTCTTTCTTCTCTTCCGCAGGTTCGCCTTGCGAATCGTCTCCCTCGTCGGTAGGCTGTGGCTGGTGCAAACCTTCGATGATCTTCGGCCCAGTCTCGACGACCACAGCGCTGCGGAAACGGCCAGCCATTGCACCAGACAAGGGCTTGAACACGGTTGCAGACTTGGCGTAGTCCTCGAGCTCCTTGTTGAACGCCTCCATGCTCTGTCCAGGAAGAGGTCCGAATCCCACGTTGTCGATGGGGTCACCAGCGCCATTGTTTGCCTGGACGGTGAGGAATGCGGTATAACGTGACTGTTTCAGCGGGTCCGCAGCGAACGGCTGGAAACCTTGTAGGGCGGCTTTGGCAACGGAAGGATGGAGACGGGGGGATGTGGAGGCCACCTGGAGGTGGAAGTGGTGGACCANGGGGATGGAGGGCGAGCATCCGCCTCGGGCACGGGTTGCGACCGGGCATTCCGTATCCTCTCCAGGCGTTCCCGGTCCTTCTGCGAGATATACTCGAATACCGACCGCGCTTTGGCTGGTAGTGGGGTCTCGCCTAACATTGACCCACGCTGCACGGACAGCGTGTTAACACATCACAGCCGCATTTGTCGAACCAGGGCAAAACATACCTGATCGGCAGACAACTGATTGCTCTTCCACACTACATGAGGCATCGGCGCCTGGGGTCCCGTCTTGAGTTTGTCTTCGCCCGACGGGACGTTCTCTTTATTTCGTTCTTGCTCCCATACGCGGCGCGGGTTTGGTCTCCAATCAGGAGGAACTTCTGGAAGAGGGAACCTGGGACATGTGGATGTTAGTACGAGAAAGGGCACATGTACGGTATGGATATACCATCTGTCCTCAGCCACAGGCTTGTCTGATAGCACGAACCCCTTCAGTACAGGAGTACCGTCTCTGAACGTCTGAGTGATCCCAGGAGGAACTCTCTTGTCATAATGGATCAGATGATGTCACTCATGGGCTTGAATGAATAGCACACTCACAGATTGTGAAGCCGTGGTCTGTCGTCGCGAAGACGAACCCATATTGATATGATGCTCATCATCACCAAGCGAATCGTCAAAAGCGACACGAGAGCGGCCTGCAGCGGCACTGCTGTCATAAATGTCGAGATCGTCTTCGTCGGCGTCGTTCAGAGCGCCCAACCCGAAGCCAGCTGCAGGAGCTTCAGTCAACTATGCAAACAGAAGTCGCGTCTCATACCATACCTGATATTCGAGGGCCACCAGCCACGCCTCCACCTCCACTGCTGTCGCGACCTAGACTCTCGTTTAGCCCTAGGCCAGGTGTGTAGCCCAGCCCGTGGAAGTTGTCTTTCCGGGGAGCCAAGATGACAGGGATATCTCGTCTTGGGTACGTGTGCTTCTTCGCCTCCTCGATGTCATCTTCGTCCCCCTCGACCTCCTTCGACGGGTCAAGGAAACCCGCGTCTTGCCGTTTACGCTGGGCATACGTGAGGCGTGGGCCAATTCCGTGACCAGGGCGCCAACCCATCTTCTTGAGAATTTGCGCACCGACGGAGTCCTTTGGGGCTGGGGCTAGCGAAGCCGCAAGTGCAGCCGTGATGGGACTAAGGGCACGACGAACAGTTGAGCCTCTAACAATACGCACGCGTTCAGCGACGCCAAGACGTACTCTTGATCCTCTGTCTCTGCCTGCTGCCTGCGTTTCTCGGCGGCAGTTCCTCCAAAGTCCATCTCTTCATGTTCGTCAACCAGCTTCCGGCTCTCCCGCAGCTCCGCGAGGTCCTCTTCGTCCATGAAGTCTTCGGGCCGCGCGACCTTCTTCTTGGCACGGTCGTTCCTCGATGACACGAACGTGGAGGGTGTCCATCCTGGCCAACAATCAAACCCTGCTCATGGAGCACCCAACAGTCGGGATCCTCACCTTCCTTCGAACCGACCGTATTGAAGTAACCCGCGGAGAACCCACCCGTGAACGCGCCATGAAGCCTACGACGACCCTTCTCGTCTCTGACCTACCCCAAAGTAACGACGCTCAGCACCTGCATAGCCAACCCTATACTGCGCCCAGCACGCACCTCTTGCTTCCATAACGGCACGAACTCTCCGGTATCCTTGGACTTCTCGAGCGGTGGTAGTGGGGTTCCAATCTGTGTGACAGAACACTAGTAAGACACACACAGCATACCATGCGGCGCACAGGACGTACCAGACAGAATGATTCATTCGCCTTGGAGCTATGGGTGTCCACCCCGAGATCATTCAGCTTCCGCTTGAGCCGGCTTGTCATCGAGGCTGTGGATCAGCAGACCAGAGCAGCAGCGCCAGTAACAGTCCAAACCAAATAAGACGTGTCAAGCTAGAAGTTCGGAAGGTCGAGTGGGCGGGATGAAGCCAAGCCGTGAAGGCTATGGTGGCGGTCAACTTCAGCAGCTGCCCACTGAGGCGTTCGATGAGGCACATTGGGCGTCTAATCAATGCGTCAGATATCGCCCGCCCAAAAAGGAAGTAGGCGATCAATCATCCACGCGGACGTCCTGCCGAGCTCAGCGAGAGGAACTTGCTCTCAACAGCCATGTAATCGCGGCGGTGCTGCTTCGTTCGCCACACGAAACCGCTCAATTAACTCGGCCGCATCGCATTGCATCGTGCTCCTACCAAGTATCGTCGCCACCTGACCACACGGAATCTCACGGCTGTATGGCTGCCAAGCTTAGCTGCGTACTGGCAGATGAAGAGCTCACAGCTGCCCGGACCACTCTACACCGCATTCGCATACTTCTGACCGCCTCTTCACATTGGACCGGGGGCCGTGTGAGAGATTCGACGGTTTGGGCGGGCACAGTCAGCGTAAGTCAGAGGCGACGAATATCCTATTAGGCTAGGTGCGAATCTTCGCTCCCGTGATGACTGCGATCTAGGATCCGTCTCCTGGACCAGCACTTCGCCGTAGCTCGCTCCGGCAACACCACACGGGTGACTGGCTGCAATCCCGGGTTTGCAGGCGGATAGTCGTGATGCGGCCTCCACGGAGAATACCAGAACGCAGGGTTCAATGTAGCACAAGACGCCGGAAGAACGCAGCAGGGACGCACCCTCTCACATGCTTCATGTACAGTACATGATACATCGCGCCCGAAGCATACCGCTTGTGGTACATCTACCCGCAAGGGCGCTGAAGACACCGCGCATACCATGCGGGTTGGTCGCACGCTTCTCAAGCATCCCCGAAGAAGTGCCCTCATGTACTGTTTCAGCCCCGAGTTGGCATATATGCGGCGCTCCGGAGTGCAGCCGCTGTGCTTATACGACGCCGGTGGGTCCTTTGTTCGGCTCAGAAACCATAGTTTACTCATGCTCGTATATCTACCGTAAAAATCATTTAGCTGAGAAGGGAGCTGCGTACGGATGTCTATGGCCGATTCCACTCATCCGCGCAGTACATGTAGAGCATCGTTAGATACCCGCGACATTGCCGGTTTCATACCTGAGCACTCTGAGCCTCTCATGAGTCGCGAGGTCTACCGACGTAATGTCTATCGAGGTACTCGACTTGCCGCATCCTCTTTCCCATGGCGCTTTGATTGACGGATCGGGGTGCTTCTCAGGAACGCTGCCACTTATCATGCTCCATCTTCTCAGGCCACCGCAAAATCATGCTGTGCCGTCAAAATTTTGGCAGGATCCAGCGAAGGGAAAGATGGGCTACGTACCGTTATCTAGGCCGAGCCCGCCGCTAGAGGCTGGAGCGCCAAAGTCGACGAGTGCTTATCGCGGGTCCAGGGGTCGCTTGTCGCCGGAACTACGTTCAAGCCTTCTCGCTCTGGAATAGCTCTGCGTCCTGTCTAGAGACCCTAGAGCATTCGTCGAGACGCCCTCGAATCTGCTCGCTACCGAACGCTTCTCTGTCTGGTCGTGAAATTTCCTCGAGTCGATCGGTCGCGTGCCGGCGAGCTATGTGCTTCGTCTAGTTCCCGAGCTCGAGGGCACTAGATACGCCGACCGAATTCCGCTGCGCGGTATCATGAAAGCTCACCGCCATCGTGTCTTCTTGGTCCGAAAGCTCTGGCTGTTCCTTGATCTTCTCGACCGGGAAGATCTCTACCTCCACTACTGCCGATAACATGGCTTTGGTGGTCAGCCCTCCACATTGCTCCGCTCGCTGGTAAACCTAGCGGGCACGACTCGTGGACTTGTGCGCACTCATGCGGCACTTCATGCGGATGTACGCCAACTTGAACTAGGTTACCGCGGGCACGTCCTAGAGCGTGCGACTATAGGAGCCTCTTTGGAAGAACCGGTTGCTCTAAATGCTTATGACGAGAACATCGAGCGATCTTCAAATACCTACGAAGATTATCGTTGTGCACCCGTGCGAAGCCCTGAATTCGCGTTTGCTTGATCTTCGCGTGATGCGTTTGCATGATCGACGTTGTAGGCCCAAGCCCCTGAGGCTGAATCGTAGTTCGATTGTTCGAGCGTTGTTTCTGCTGTTGTTAGGCTAGCCGCTACACGCCCTTCCCCACAGAACGTGAGAGCGGACCGTTCCATGGTGGGCGTACCGCTGGATGCTCTCTCGTTACATTCGCGTAGCAGGTCCATAAGGTCCTGATTCCAATGCATCATTTACAGGATGACGCCAGGGCATTCGCGCCCAACGCTTTGGTCATGCCGATGCGAACAGTGTGCATGCGCCGAGCAGGATTGGTCATGCTCCCACACGTCTCGACCTCGCGAGAATGCCCGGAAGCTGGTTGCAATGTTTTTTTTGCATCGAAGAGATTCTAAGTGCAGACCTACGCAGGGCGTGGGCGAGCGGTCTTGTGCTCGTGGTGCCCACAGCGGCGCGAACCAGCTGGAGTTGTGGAGTTCCTGGGGCGCGTGAGTGGTGACAGTGGTCGCACGACTGTCAGACCTAGATCGGAGGCAGATCTGATGGGTATGCGGGATCNGGGGCAAGAGATCGCGGGAGGGGAGTGCCTGGTTGTCGGTTCGCGTCGACCCCACTCTGGGACGCTCCAGCAATTTTGCTCCCTCTCCGATCTGCTGCAAACCAATTTTCCCCGCCTCCATTCCGTCTTTCTCCCACCCCGCATTCTGCCCTGTCGCCACTTGTTGTATGTTGCTCACTGTGCAGAGAAATCCGTGTTGGCGAGGGACGACTGCGCTGGGTGAGACACGAGTAGGCAACGCGCGTGTTGAGAGCGGGGAGGAGTGATGAATGTTTTCAAGTTGCTAAGTGGTTAGCACCATCAATCACGCGTTATCGGTGGCGTTGCACAAGCTCCCTTGCCCTTATCTCTGCTTTTCTGTTTTCGGGCTTAGCGCGCCAGGCCCATGTCGAAGAGCCGGCCCCTTCGCCCGGCGGTATAAACGCACCGCACGCTGCTCTCGTACCTTTCGAGCTTCTTCCCTCCACGCCCACACTTCTGAGGTTGGGTCCTCCGCCTCCGTTCCTTAACTCGCGCGCGTCCCCCATCCCCTGCGCTGCGTTCTTCCCTCCCTTGCTTCCACCCCACCACATCCTCCGGCCATGTCGCAGTCAAAGGACTACGATGAAAAGGCTGACCAGGGCAGCTCCTTGGAGAAGGGTGCTGTTCACGACTACGTCGTTCAGCACACCGACAACAAATACCACTTCGATGCTGCCGACCTTGATCGCGTTCAGCGAAAGCTCAAGCAGCGTCATGTGCAGATGATTGCGGTGAGCACCCGTCCATCTTCGCGCTCGTGGACTGTGCTGACGAGCGGTAGATCGCTGGTACCCTCGGTACTGGTCTCTTCCTTGGTTCAGGCCACAGTCTTCAGGCGGCAGGCCCATTAGGCGCGCTCATCGCCTATGCTGTCGTCGGTACCACCGCCTACGCTTCCCTCTGTGCAGTCGGCGAGATGACCTCCCACGCCCCCATATCCGGTACTTTCCCCCACTTTGCTGCGCGATGGGTCGACCCCGCGTTTGGCTTCGCGCTCGGGTAAGTTCCGTCATGTGTCTGTTTGCGTGGGAGTGCATTTTCAACTCGTGACAGATGGAATTACTTCTACACCAACGCCATCTCTGTTCCCGTCGAAATCACCGCCGCTGGCATCCTGCTCACTTTCTGGGACGACAAGGTCAGTTATCTTCCCCGCATCCCCAGCCTTTTGTCGTTATCTCGCTATGTCGGAAAGACTGAACATCCCGTCCTTATCTCCAGCATAGTCACCAGGCGGGTTACACAGCCGTGATCTGCTTCGCCGCCTGTATGATCAACATCTTCGGAGTACGTTGGTTTGGCGAATCGGAATTCGTCTTTTCGATCATCAAGCGTGAGTTGTTCTTCCGCCCCGCCGCTTGCTTTAGCGCTCACTGACCATAATCGGCAATCCCCGCCGCCTTCGCCTCTGAAGTCCTCTTGATCACATTGCTCATTATCACTGGTCTGGTGATCGACCTTGGCGGTGGCCCTAACCACCAGCGACTTGGCTTCCATGTGAGTAGCATACAGTGGGCGCAAGCTAGCAGCGGAGAAGACTGACCTGTCATTCGTACGCAGTACTGGAAGGACCCAGGTCCTCTGGCTGGTGCTGGCTTGGAGCCTAAGCACCCCAGTCTCGACCGCTTCCTGGGTATCGTATCTGTAATTGTCCAGGCTGCGTTCTCTTTCCAGGGCATGGAACTTGTCGCAATGTGAGATCTATTTGATCTTTCGTTGACTATCAGTGACTGATCGCAAATCATCTGTAGTGCTGCGTCAGAAACCATCAGCCCTCGTAGGAACATTGCCAAGGCTGTTCGTCGGGTCTTCTGGCGTATCCTCCTGTTCTATGTATGTGACGTCTTCAGCCTGCATATTCAACGACGCTAACGTTTGCTGTGCAGCTCCTCGGTGTCCTCATCACCGGCATGCTCGTTCCTTACAACGACCCGAACTTGTTGAAGTCGTCAGGAACGGCTGCGGAGTCTCCCTATGTCATCGCGATGACCCGCGCCGGCATCAAGGTCCTTCCCCACATCATCAACGCCGCGATCTTCACGTCCGCGTTCTCCGCCGGCAACTCGTTCCTATTCTGCGCGTCTCGTGTGCTCTACGGTCTCGCGCTCCGCGGGCAGGCGCCCAAGATCTTCACGTACTGCACGAGGAGCGGTCTCCCTCTCGCGGCCGTCCTCGCTTCGAGTGCGTTCGGTCTTCTCGCGTTCATGAACGTGTCGAACGGCGCCTCGACCGTGTTCAACTGGTTCGTCAACTTGTCCACCGTCGGCGGTTTCTTCGGCTGGTGGGGCATGAACCTCACTTACCTTGCATTCTGTGAGTGCCTCCTTGGGCTTGTGTTTCGTCGGCTCAATTCACTGATGCGCCTGTACAGACCGTGGCTTCAAAGCGCAAGGTCTTGACCGCAAGAAGCTCATCTATCACAACAACCTCCAGCCGTACCTGTCCTACTGGGGTCTCTTCTGGATCACCCTCTTCATCCTCATCAACGGCTTCGCCGTCTTCTGGGACTTCAACGCGTCGTCCTTCCTCACATCATGTGCGTATTTTCCATGCATGTTCGCCCGATATTCGTGTTACGGACGCTGACGACACGCTTCCGTTGCAGACATCAACGTTCCGATCTTCATCGGCTTGTATGTCTTCTGGAAGGTGTTCAAGCGGACGAAGGTGTGGAAGCCGCATGAAATGGACTTCGTCACTGTAAGCTATCGTGGCGTCTGTGTTGCGCATCAGATCTCCGTGCTTACCGCTCTCGCTCGTAGGGTATCCCCACCGTCGAGGAGACAGAGGTCCCCGAAGAGCCACCACGCACCTTTGGCGAGAAGGTGGCCGCCGTTCTTTTCTGAAAAGAAAGACGCCTCTTCTCCGCTGGTCGGGTCCGTCGCTCTCCCCCTCTCCTCTCTTCCCACAACGGTTGGCAGTGTGTGCAGCTATTCGAAGAACTTCTTGCGCGTCGCAGCGCGTTGTGTGTCACGATGTCGTATGTTAGTGTAATGACGTTGATGACTGCTCTTCTCCTGTGTGCGTTTACCCCCGTGTTCGTTTTCGTCATCGTCGTCGTCGTTTAGTGTATCATCTACGATATCCCTTCCAATGCAAGATCTCTTGAACATCGATTGTGTCTGTGCGACACCGCGAGCTGGAACTTAGTCCAGGTTCCAGAGCAACGGCTTAGCTCTGGTGCTAAGGTTAGGGTTTCAAGGGCGCTTATATGATAGTGGACACGGCTACGCTGCGTCACGTTTGGCACCTCGTCGTCGGACCTTGGCCGCCACATCAGCACGCTTGGGTTGATCATCTGAATTCCCTCGTCTATCTCGTGCATGCAAGAGTCTTCTCGAGAGTTTTCTGACGATCATTGAGAGGGACGAGAGAAGGAGCCCGGATCTTCTATCGTTTTTCGTTCGGTGTTCTTTGGGGGCTAAACCTTTTCAGGTTTGGTACGGTCACGGCAGACTTGAGGTTGTGCTTGCAATTGAACAGACTGTGGTTCTCAACTTCTCATTGCTGGATGTCCATTGACCAGAGATATGACGTATAGAAGTTGAAGTATCTGTCTTTGCACGCGTGGCGTGTACAACGAGTACGGGCTGCTAGAAGTTGAAGCCCAATTGGAGCGTACTGACTTTCCACGGCATAATAGAAAACATTTGCTGGGGCACCCCGAGATGTTGCCTCATACGACGTGAAGTTACCTCAAAAACTCACTGGGATTCTGCTAGCGAGTGTCGATGTTCAGTACACACACAAAACATCGCTGTGGTCCATTGATAATCTAATCGCAGTACAAGAGACGCGAAAAAACAAGGGAAACCGAGACGCCATAACAATGTCCAAATCCGTGCGCCCATTATCCTCCGCTGCCCCGCCATATAGCGTAACCCTTGTACTCCTCTAGGATGGGATAGCTATATATTTTGAGCCTCTGCACTCGCCAATGAGCGTGTCCTCATCTTCCCCTCCTACTCCGCCCCCAGCTCCATCGGCTGCCCGAGTCAGAGGTGTCGCGGGACCTCTTCAATATAGCGTCCGCTAAGAGGCCACCGAGCATTCCCTTCCGCTACAATCTGCGATTCGGACAGTCAATTAGCTCAAATCGGCTTTGCGCGTCGTAGATGACCCACTTCTTGTCCTCCGCCGCGCCCTCACTCCCCTCTACTCGCTCGCCCACGCCCTCCAGGGGCTGATGCTAGTCCTCCGCATCGTCATCTTCGTCCGATTCGTCCCAACCGTCTTCGTACGGATCCGCTTCATCAGCGGACGAGTCGTCCGAGAATGGCTGGTCGTAGTCCCAACCCTCTTCATCCTGCTCGGCTGCCCCATATTCATCATCGCTATCGGGAGCCTCGGGCAAAGGCTCTCTGCTAGCATGCGACCAAAATCTGGCCATTTTGCTGTAAGGAATGGATGACGAGCTTGTGAAGGAATGCTTGGGGAAGGGGGGGAAGAGGGGTTTCGGGTGTTCTGGTACGTCTCCTCTCCTCTGCGACCCGAGCTCATATACTACGCCCTCTGCATGCGCTTGGATTTCTTGCTCATGCGTTGGACGGGTATTCGTACTCAAGCCGCGTCACTGAGCCAAGCGCAATGTCGCAGCATGCGGTGAGCGGGCAGGGGGAGGGGTACGGGAGCCAATAGCGGTCGGTTTCTGGCCTGTTGCCCGTCCACGCTTGGGCGAAGTTGGAGCGGAAGAAATTTCGAAAGAAGGCCCAGTTGGACTGAACGTGGGCTCGTTCATCGATTGGGGGGGGGCTGGAAGACGCGTCAGCAGCGTAGACGCTGACAGGAGGTATCCTGAGGGCTAGGCAGCTGCCCCGTCCTAACCAGGGATCTCCTCAATGTGAGGACGTTCCGGGCTGCCTTGGATGCCATGGAATGGCATATTGAAAGGGCCAGAGTCTTTAGGAAGGCCTTGTGGGAGGGGAGATGGGGGAGGGTACCCGGGCCCGCACAATGGGGTTGAGTGGCGCAGGGACAGAATTACACCCGCTTCGTGCACGCGGACGCATGCCTCCAGGCCAAGGTTGCGTTCAAAGCATCTATGGATGACAAGCTATTTGATACAGCCTACACAAAGAGATTTGACGTACAGCTTCTGCCCTCTCTGCGGTCCAATCCGACCCCCCCCCCCCCGTCGTCCATTCACAGCTTCCTGAACTTGCCCTGCATCCAGACGCGGTACATCTTGAGCTGTCGCTTCCTGTTGACGATGAGCCTGCGGTCGACGCCGAGCTGCACGGTCGAGAAGAGGGGGTGCGAGCCCTCCGCGGGGGGAGGGGTTCTCCAGGATGGGGTGGATGGCGCCCGCCTTTTGGGGTGCGTGCTCGGACGCGTTGGCGGAGAGGGAGGAGAGGGACTTCTCGACCTCAGCGAGGGTCGGGGTCGTCCGCCCAGAGCCGTCTGACGGTGTGAGCGGTGTCGCGCGCGCGGACGGATCGGAATCGGATGGCTCCTCGTTCTCCTCGACGATGTGCACGGTATTGTTCGCCTTTGACGCGGCGGAGGCTGGGGACCCAGTGAAAAGCAATGCGAGTTCGTCTGTATAGTGTTGTATTAACGCTGTGCCGCGCACAGTCCACGGCGAGGAACGGCCGGCATACCCAGCTCAAAGAAGTACACGCGCGTTTTGTCGCCGCGGATGTAGAAGTTGTCGTCCAAGAGGCGGNCCCCCCTTGAACCTTAGCTGCGTGAGGTCATAGCGGCCGTAATCACGTATAAGCACCAATCCTCCCGGCTTGAGGAGCTGTGCGCGGAGTCGATGTCAGCCTTCTTGACTGTATCGACGTGACAATCCCAAAAGCTCAAACCTTGTGGATATTGGATACTGCGTTTGCCCATTCTTTTGGATGCAGGGCGCTGAGGACGAAGACTAATGTAATGATGTCGACGCTACCAGGTTCCAGTCCTGGTGGGAGCTCTGAGGATGTAAGGTCCCACACGGCAGACTCGATTGTACCGAGGGGCGGTGCTAGATAGAGCGGGTTGTTCTGTGCTGCATTGACATAACGTATCCACCCATGATCCAAATTAGACTGACCTGTACTAGTTTGACCGCATGTGAGGAGTAATCATAGGCCTTCAAGTGGAGATGAGGATTCTTGTTGGCCTCGAGAAGTGGAAAGACAGCGTTTCCTGCGCCTACGGGTGCCGTACGCTCAGCAAAGCAGATGGGTTGCGATCATATTCATACTGACCACATCCGATCTCTGCGATCACCATGGGCCCTGCCTGATATGTATCAGTTTTTGTTTCGGCATGCGGTTATATGACACGTACGTCAGGTTCTGCGGCCGCTTTCAGCTCGGGGAACTCGAGGTGCAGCCTGTAACAACGATAATTTAGGAACGCTGCTCAGAGGTTGCGTTATGCACACGAAATGCGGATACAAACCATTTTCTGTTGCGGAAGAAGTTGCTAGCGTTGGCCTTGTAAAAGTTGTCCCTGATAGCAATTCAGATCACAGCGACTACGGTGATCCTGTGTGCAAGACACACCAGTGTTTTGCAGGCTTCTCGTTGTATTTTTGCTTCTCTTCTTCGGGGACAGGCGCGCTCTTCTGCTTGTTGAGCGCGACTGAGATGATCTCGTCCTGATCCGTCGGCGGTGGGACGTGGTCCCATGCGTTTTGGCTCCAGAC
Source organism: Trametes cubensis (assembly GCA_029747595.1). Classification (NCBI taxonomy): domain Eukaryota; kingdom Fungi; phylum Basidiomycota; class Agaricomycetes; order Polyporales; family Polyporaceae; genus Trametes; species Trametes cubensis. The sequence continues at coordinate 30,360 of JAPEVG010000018.1, forward strand.
GTCGGCCTCGTCCGTCAGAAACCTGTGTAACGCGGGATGAGTGATGTATAATTACACGCGATCTTCATCACAGACCTCGAACCGAAGGGCGGCTTGTCGGCGGTTACGTCGTGGACGGATGAAGCGGTCTTTGGGATTCGGGGTTTGCTCGCGGTCGATCCTTCCGCTGGTGGATGCTCGTCGGACGACATGTTTTGCTTTGATAGATGCTACGAAATTGAGAACCTGAGCAGACGACTGGTGTAAGTCCTGCAATATGATGCCGTCCGGGTACAAGACCCTGGCTGTTTGATCTTGCAAATGTCCGGAGTGCCTGATTCCCCGGATGCCATAAAAGGCAGGAGATGGCTTGAGGATGATGACTGCCGCCGCAGCTGGGACTAAGCGCCGGTGGCCGCACTTGCGCTTGCACTCGTTCTGAATCTCATTTCCTTTGCAAGGTCTCGTCCTCCTCTCCGCCTTTCACGTCGTCGTCCAGCTTTCCATGTCGGATTAGGCCGCACATCGCTTGTTCTTAACTACCACCATCCGGAATGTCTTCTGTGGCCGCGATGTCCCAGTCTCTGCCCCCTGGCGACGAAGATCTCGCACAGCTCTACCACCAAGTCCTGGCTGGCTTTGCGGAGGAGTCCCCGACGTCTGAACAGCCTATCCACGTTGTCCCTCAACATGCGGACCGCGAACTCGAATCCATCTACGGCCAATATCAGGACGGAGAAGCAACGCCAACTGCGAATCGTCTGCAGCCATCGGCACGGTCGGTTACGGGCCCCCACTGTGCGTCTCTCTCTTGCACTGCCAGTCTGTTCTGATTCTAAACCGTGCACAAGCTTCCCACTACGGCCTGCCTTCTTCTCCCCGTCCACCACCACCTCCCTCTCTACCACCAACGCCAGCAACAACGTCCCCTCCACCTCCCCTCCCCTCAAGCAATCCCCAATCTCCTTCGCATCGCGCGCCGAGACCTCTGCCTCGAATCCCCGGCAGCATGTCTGCTGCGCCTGTGCCTCCACCTCCACCACCGCCCATGACATACTCTGTCATGCCCGAGCCGCGTCCGTATCATCCGGACGAGAATGCGTCCTTGAGGCCGAAGCATTCTAGCTCAGAGTCGTATGTGTTCCAACCGCAACCATCTCATGAGATCATGTAACTTATGCAACGTGCAAAGTGGGCGGCGACTGCCCCCTACGCCTGGCGAAGTAGCGGCCAACTCATATCAAGGAACGGTGCACCCACCGCCCAATTCAGCTATGCTTGGCAGGCTCCCGTCGCTGAACGGATACTCAGATTCACGCCCCGGCTCCTCCGGAACGCGTCCCGGCTCGTCCGACAGTTCTTTGAGGGCGCAGTACCAAATGCCCGTCCCCGAAAACAACGACTTGTACGGTCGGCGTCAGCCAATCCCGCCCAACCGACCTCCCCCTGGCGCACTGCCTCCGCAAGTGCCTGGGTATGGCAGTGTTTATGAGGACGAGCGGCCACCTAGTTCACCATCGGATGGTTACTCTCTCCGGGGGGAGTACACTGCACGACCAGGATTGAGACCATATTCCCCGTCCCAGCACTCCACCTCTTCCTATAACGCTACGCCATCGGTTGTAGCCAGTCAGAGCTGTACGTGTCATTTGTCCTTCCGATAGGTCTCGGGACATTGTCGTGATGATCCTGCCAAACAGATCCTCAACTCGCCCAAGACCTCGGCCGCTCAACATCCACCGGATCGGGCGGCTCATACCAGAATGGGAACGGACTGAACGGTATGGATCGCAATTCGTCATTCACTACGCATACGACACTGTCTTCAACCTATCCTGAGAGTGATATGGCTGTTCGACCGAGCTCGTCACAGGCTACGTCCGTAGACCGAGGGAACTCCATGACTTCGTATGTGTCGAAGGGCTCGGACGGTGGCTGGTCCACTACTTCGCCTCCTTCCATCGCACCCACGTTCCAGCATCCGCCACCTCAGCAAAACTTCTACTATGCGCAGGAGCAAGACATGTATACTGCTGCTGCCTCCTCCCAAGGGCTTGCCGGTTCGTCTAGCTCGGCATACAGGGACCCTGACTTGTTGCGCACAATCAGGGATATCAAGCAACCTTTGGGATTGCATGAGACCTTTGCTGAGGAGGACGACGATTTCTATGATGAAGACCCTTCGGAGGATGGCGATGACCGGTTCTTCAACCCTGCGCTGCTCAGCCATATCGCCGTACGACTCAGGGACAAGGTTCCGCGTGGTACGCACGTGAAGGGCAGTATACCCTATCCTTGCGCCTTCACAGGCAAAGACATCGTGGTACGTCTATTCTGAGCTGTAGCGTCCACATGTACGCGTCGCTCACTTCCCACACCGCCGCAGTCGACGATTCAATCGCAGATCCAGCGCGAACTGCTGTTGACGCACGGCATCTCTACCAACGACCGGCGCGCGGCGCTCCAGGTGGCGCGCAGCCTGCAGAGCCAGCTGTTCTTCTATGAGGTCGAGTGGGGCGACCGCCCACTCCAGGATGGTGTGGAAGATGTATACATGTTCTGGGACGACCAGGAGGGCGCGTCGGATACGCGCATGGAACGCGAGGAGCTCCCGACCGCGGTCATCACCCTTTTGACGCGCTGCTACGCCTCGAGCTGCGATGATGACAACCCATGTTATTCATACACATGTCCGCGACGGGTGCGTGTATCTGTGACCATCATCTGTTCTTGTCTGACGTGGGAGCCTGATAGCGGAGTGCCCTTCCGCTCCTCAGTCCTTCCGAGAAGGAGGATGAAGAGGAAAAGGTGAGTGAGGTCGATATGTGGCGGAAGCGGATGGCCAATGATGCTCTGTGACGTAGGATGAGTGGACGCGGACAGTGCCCCGCGAGCTGTTGGTGACGTTGCCAGAGAGCGAGATCAACCGCCAGAAGTGAGGGCACCGCTCAACGCAGATGTCCGCAAGCTAACGAGCTATTTTAGTATCATCCACAAACTCATCATGAAGGAGAAGCAGTATCTCCGCGATCTCGATACCATCGAAACTGTATGTGGCGTATGCGTACACTATCACCGCATCTTTAGGAACTAACAATACTCTATAGCTGTTCATCCGTCCTCTACGGATAGCAAACCCTCCTGTCATTCGACCGGTCGAGATCGACGAATTTATAGACGAAGTCTTCGGCAATGTCCTCGACCTGCGCGAATGCAACCGTCGGCTGCTCGAGACCATATACGTGCGACAGCGCGAGCAAGCACCGGTCATCCAGGGCATCGGTGACATATTCCTGGACGCGGCTACGGAGTTCCGTGTGACGTATCCGAGCTATGTTGGGAATCTGCCTCTTGCCGAGAAGCGCATGAAGGATGAGCTGGAGAAGAATGCCGAGTTCAAGCGCTTCGTTGAGGTCAGTCGTGCTCGTTGACTTACATACCCGTCTGTTCACTCATCGGTGTTTGTAGCAATGCTCGAGGCACCCGGATGCCCACCGTCTTGACCTGAAGCACTTCCTCAGCCGGCCCTCGGAGCACCTTCAGAAGTACCCCGTGCTGCTCGAGGCGATCTGCAACGAGACAACGGAGGGGAACCCCGACATCGACTTCCTCAAAGAGGCTATCAACGCCATCAAGAAGCTGCAGACGGTCGCGCAGCTCTGGACATGGCAGTCGGCGATGAACAGGGGTCCCTCTGGAAAACTCGAGTGGCACAACCTCGCTTCTGAAGAGGTCGTCAAGTCCTTGGACAAGCAAGAGGTGAAGCGACAGAAGTGAGTTTCCGTTGCGTCTGGATTTGTCTTGTAGAGCGGATACTGATATGGATCTGTAGCATCATCTTCGAGGTTATTAAGGGCGAGATGGACTACGTCCGCGATCTTGAGAACATCGAAGTGGTTAGTTGTGTTGCGTGGTATTCGCACCGGCTGCGTTCTAACAGTCATGCTAGATGTATGTCGGGCCTTTGCGCGAGATGGACCCTCCGATCATCCCGCGTGATCGCTTGGAGCAGTTCATCCAAGAAGTGTTCCACAACTACGCTGAGTTGCATGCGCATCACCGGAGGATGCTCAACAAGCTTCATGAGATCCAGCGCGAAGAGCATCCTGTCATCCGTAGCATCACTGCGGCCATCTACGACGCGGTCCTCAATTTCAGGGAGGCGTACATGGAGTACATCCCGAACTACCCCATTGCCGCGTACCGTATCGACGACGAGATGGCGAACAACCCGGCGTTCAAGGACTTTGTGGATGTGCGTTGATCTCTACTGTTATGAGGTGATTAGGTGTTGATGTGATGATGCTGCAGAAATGCACGCGGCACCCAGATGCCCATCGTCTTGACATGAAGAACTTCATCAATCGGCCCATTCCCCGTCTTCTCCGTTACGAGCTGCTGTTGAAGAACATCCTCGACGAGACTCCGGAAGGGCACGAGGATCGGGACTACATCCCGCAAGTGCTCGACGTCATCAAGGCTCTTGGTAAGGAAACCGAGCCGGGTGTCGTGTCCGCCAAGCAGAAGGTGGAGGTGTGGCGGTACAACTCGAACCTCGTCTTCAAGAGCGGTGAAGTGATCGTGAGTGCATTCCTCCGTACATCGATGTGACGGAAGATTAACAAGCCTGTCAGGACATGGACCTTCTCAACGAGAACCGTTCGTTGATTCACACAGGGAAGCTGTTGCGCCAGCCGGATACCGGTTTCGAATGGAACGGCTGGACTGAGCTCTTCGTGTTGCTCTTCGACAACTATTGTGCGTTGCTCCTGAGCGCCTCGGACTAGGATGTTTTGCTGACTTTGTACGTGTACGCAGTGGTGATGACCAAGCCGAAAGAGAAGGATGGAACCACCAAGTACCATGTGTACAGACGTGTATGTTCTATCGGCCCTCGAACCCAGAGCCTATCTAACAATATCCTATAGCCAATCCCCTTGGACCTACTGACATTGGCGAACTTCACTGACCCGCCGACTCAACGAGGGAATAGCATCCTCCGTCTCGGTCGATCGCACGCAGGGGATACAGCAACGCCCACAGGTGCACAGCAATCCCCAGAGTCCTCGACCGATTCCCGACTCGTGTTCCCTTGCACCATCCACCACAATGGTCGCCTTGGAGGCCTGTACACCGTCTTCGCGGAATCCCAGCAAGCTCGCAACGAGTGGAAGCAGAAGTTGGAGGAGGCGATCGGCTTGCGGAAGGTCGTGCAGGACTCGAACAAGGTCTTCGAGATTGAGACGCTCAGCGCGGATACGTTCTTAGTGCCCGCGATGGGCCCTAGCTCTGGAAGCACCTCGTGGAATCACGAGAATGCGTTTACGGGCAAAGTCACTTGCTCTGTGCCGTTCAGTAAGTACAGTCAACGCTGGTATATGCGCGCAGTTCTAACATAATTCATAGCTACCGCTGATGGACGTGGACTCGTCGCGATCGGCTGCGCGGAGGGTGTATGGATCGGGTTCCGTCACGATTCGAGGTGTACGTTCCGTTTGTTGCAGGTTGTCCTTGGCTACACTCTGACGCTGCAGTCTAGCATTACGTCGCGTGCTCCATTTGAAGATGGTAACGCAGTGCGCCATGCTGGAGGACTTTGGTATCTTCCTCGTCCTTGCTGACAAGGTATGTCTCGTTCAACTGCTTGTGATGCACACAGTGCTTACGGGCCGGCCTCAGTCGCTATTCGCGTACCACATAGAGGCGCTGGTACCATCGTCCCCACAAAGCGCCCATACGTCGCAGACGCCTCAGAAGCTGAGTGGAAACAAGGACGTCCACTTCTTCAGCGTGGGCAATCTCAATGGCCGAACGCTCGTCATCTATATGAAGAAGAAAGGGGTAGGTTTCTTCGTCATCCAGCTCAAATTCGCAGGATGACTGATATTTTCGCAGTTGGACAGTGTGTTCCGTGTACTGGAGCCCGTGGTTGGCAAGATCAACGAGCGCACGAAGGCACCACAGACCTTCGGATCCCGCCTGGGTCTGCGGTCGCAGCGGTCCGAATGGTTCCGCGTCTACCGGGTGAGTATCCGCACCATCAACGATATGGCGCCCCCTATTGACGTTGAGATATAGGACTTCTTCCTGCCGTCTGAGGCATTTGATCTGATCTTCTTGAAGGCCAAGATTGTCATCCTTTGTACCAAGGGTTTCGAGATCATGGACCTCACTGAGTAAGCTTCCTGCTATTGATCAATGTTGGGATCCGCTAAACGTGATTGTAGCTTCAAGAGCGTCACCATACCTCAGCGTGATGATCCTCGACTCGAGAAGTTGGCTAAACGATGCGAGTCCTGTAGGCCTATGGGCATGTTCCGCTCGAGTAATGACGAGTTCCTGCTCTGCTACGATGGTACGATATTCTGTCATTGGTTGATTGTGCGCCGCTCACAGTGATGTCCAATAGAGTTCGGCCTGTACGTCGATCGGCATGGCGATCCGAGCAGGTCCATTGGCACCATCGAATGGGAAGGCACGGCAGAGCACGTTGCTTGGCACCCGCCCTACGTGCTGCTCTTCGACTCGCGCTTCATCGAAATTCGCCATGTCGAGACTGGCCGGCTTGCACAGATCATACCGGGCAACGATGTCCGCTGCATATGGGATGGTCGGGGTGTTACGGGCGTGCCTCATACACCATCTGTACCTGAGGGGTACGGACAGGAGATGATTTCGCAAGAGCCCCGGGTGCATGGCGTGATGAACGCCACCGACAGTGCGCCTCTCGGACCGAACTCGCGAGCTGGTCGTCCAATTGCACAGCACGTCTTCGAGCTCATCCCCACTATCCCGCTCTACCTTCCCGGCTCGCTCGCATCGCCGTCACAATCTACGACGTACTTCTCACAGAACAACTCCCCACCGCACTCTCCGCGTCTGAATCCGACGCTCTCATGGCGGTCATGAGGCAGACCGTTCGACATATTCCCTCGAGGCATCTCATGCCTACCCTCGCCACGAGAACCATCGTCTATCCGCGCAATCGGCCCCACTGCCCCTTGGCTCTTTGCCAGTACCCCATGTCCATCCGTCAAACCATCGGCAACCGCCTCGGAGTACGGGATGCAAGGTACTATTTCTGAACTCTTAGATTGCTGTACTCATATATTCTGCATTGCAATGTATGTGCTGTTTGCGTCTCTGCGCTGTCATACCTCGGTCATTCCGTGCCTCGTCTATGGCGTGTCCAGCCCCTGCGTGCGTGCCGTCGACTCGCCGGCCAGGGCGGAACGTTGAGCTCGACTAGACCTCAGTGCATTTGAGTTCAAACGTTATCATCTCGGTGAACAGATTCAATGATTGCGACAACTATGGCTCAAGCTCGTCTTGTTCTCCGGCGTTATGGCCTCCGGGGTTAGGGAGCAAAGGCTTCTGACTGCTTGTAGACCCCGACGCTGAAGCGGGAAACCTCACTGAAGAAACTATGATTCCTAGTGAGAATGACAGTTGTATAGAAGCAAACTCGGTCACAGTCAACGGGAGCAAATGTTGTCTAGCTTCCTTGTTCGTTATCTGACATGGTACTTGGAGGCAGAGCCCTGAGGGAACCTGTCATGCACGCTCCTGACACTAGTCAGTAGCCGTATGACTTGACCTTGAGCCAATGGCTCACACGCGGTGTCGCGAACACCTACGGTATTAAGGTACAGTCGATCCGATTTCTCTGAGGTACAACAGAAGCGCACATTAGTACATCATTATCATCTTTGGCCCCGTATAAGCCAAGGGACCCATACTGGTGTAGCGCACTGGATGTCAACCGATACCAGTAGGTTGACCAAGTCAATAGACATCGTGGGAATTGAAGCAAACTTGTACAACTAGTTACATCGTCGCACACAAATCCATTCAAGTTTAATCTACTACAGCCACCGGCGGATAACCGTGACCACGCTTTGTGAATACTGAACATACCTCTTCCATCTGAGCGGCCAGGAACCAGGGCCAACATCTCGACGGCCACTCCGAGCAACTTCCGGCATGGTAGCTAGGAACAATGAATACCTTCCGGTGAAGAGGCTAGGCTGAGCTCGAGGACTTAACTTTGATCAGTGAGCGTAAGTCGATGTAGAAACAGAGAGGAGCAACTAACTAACCTAGGGATGCAATCAGAACAAAGTCGAGTAGATGTGTTGCTCAATGTCCCATACTGAGTAGGTTCGCAGCATTGACAAGTACGGGATATCGCCAACGTATGCACCAGGAACTATTGTTTCCTCGGCTGCCGCGGCCGCAAAAANAACATATTCTACGCTCTTGTCTTCCTATGCCCCAGTAGAGTCTCATCGGCTTGTCAACTGGGGACTGGCAGAGCACATAAATTCTTCAAGCTGCGCCTACTGATCGTGAGGAGCCTTGGTAGGCACCCATTGTCCGTATTAGAACTTTCCTGGACGGGGATGCCAGATTGTAAGCATTCAAGATCCAATAAAACTTGGCCTTGAACGTGCGGGGACTGAAGCTTCCTTAAACTATAACTATAAAGGACGCGTTGCCGGCCTGCTGCTGCCTCATTCTGGACGAATCTTCAGGGGCTTGAACCGACATGTCAGAAATATATGGGTAGTGACACCCAGAGACAATTCGTATGACAAACCTTCGAACGCCACGATCATACCACGACCACATTGCGACATAAGACTGGAATGGAAGGGCCCAGTCCCAGAAGTTCCAGCACGGGCCCCGCATCCAACATACACGACCGTCCCGAAGAGGTTACATGAGAAGGATCGAAGACGGCGAGCGAGAGGTATAAAGAGACTATGGTACGCCATGAGTTCCACAGCAGCTACCCTTTGCTCTCTATCCACTCTCTCGACAAGAACTACAATGCAGGCTTACATCACTACTACCGGTCTTGTTGGCGAGAAACACGGCACCATATTCCGGGACGTCTCCCTTCGCAAGGCTGACGGTCATTTGCCCTTTCCGCCTTTACACAGGACCTCCCTTGTGCTCACTGTAGTATCGCTTGATCAGGTACCATTGTGGTTGGCACCGACTCGGACGGTGGTAAGCACTGAGCTTGTTGTCCGAGCATGGTACACACGTCCTTCTCTTACCCGGTTCTTACCCAGCCCAATCCATGGATTCGATTGCGAGGGAGGACCAGCTCGATCTCAAACATCCCATCCGGGAGATCATCGTGAACAGGCGTCAAGTTGTGAGCACCTATTATTTGGATTGCAGAAACGTCACGGTGCTGATGCTAATCGCTATAGGTAGACGGCCTTACCATCACCTATCAGCTCACCGACAACAGGGCCCTGACCAAGACCCATGGGTATAAACCGACCGACCAGAAAAATGCGCACCCCGTCCCGCTTGGTAGTCAGTTAACATTTCTTTTTCGTGCATCAGGTACCGGTGGGGTGCTCATCAGTATATCTGAATAGGCACCGAACGGATTGTCGGGGTTTTTGGTAGTAATGGCTACCATGCCGAGTACGGGCGCAACATATTCCTGAGCATCGGATTTGTCATCTACGACTCTGCCAAGCGTGAGGGGAACACTCGTGTGGTCGATGTGAGTGCCCGACGTTGATGTAATGGAAGAGGGTATGTTCATCAATGCGCGTGACTTTTGCAGCCGTTTAGCAGCCACGTCAATCCGATGTCTGGAGCAGACGAAATGATCAATGCGGACACCGTGACTCGCTTCTACGCTTCCGACGTGGTCGCTTTTGGGGGCTTCCACACTGTCGGGAGTAGCCGTGTGTATACCAATCTTTCAGGCGCACTCTAGCTTGCTGACACATATTGCGATTCGGGCTACAGAGGATGCCGGGTTAGACGGCTTGTTCTTCTACAAGAACATCAGCGCGCAGTAAATCGAAGACAATTCCGCAAACGCGCTCGGCTACTACCGTGTAACAATATCGCACCGTGTTCAAGTTTGAAGTTACCGCAAACCATAAATTCACAACAACTTTCTGGTGGCTTTTGTGTGACTCTGTGCTCGTGCCCGTATGCCCGTTGTACAACATTTGAATGATAATTCGCTTGTGCGACCGTGTCCCGACTGATGACTCGGAGTTAAATTCGTCAATTGAAACTTGCAGAGCTGCACTGTGGCGAGTATCTGAGTAGAAGATGTTTTTCTTCGTTCACCCAACGAGGCCAACGATTCAATTTAATGCACTTACCAAGACAGAATGCTTCCGTTGCAATCGCAGGAGGGCTAGCTCCAGACGACATGTCGCCTCCATGAATGAATGACATTAATCTAAGCCGAACTTGAATGGGTAGTAACACCTGGAACTTTAGCAATGCGCCATGGTGTCCGCCTGCATCGTGGTCTTTGGCTGAACAACGAAGTATATAGCGTTCGATGTACGCGAACGCCCCGGATATAATACAGTCCTCGCCACTTTATCCGTTCGGCTTCCATGTCACTTGTATATAGCAGCGACGAAGGGCCCCAGAGCAATAACTGGTGGCATGATAGTCAGACCGCCCGCCACGGCAACAGAGTGCCGGTACCTCGTCCAGCCCAATACTCGGCCAAGCGACCGCCACTTCCCGAAATGACCATATCGGCAGAGATACAGAAGAAATTCATGCCTATTCCACCCTTGAGCTTGTACAACCCGACATCAGCCCAGATTCACAGAGAAGGCAAATGCGAGAGTCCAAACCCGAACCAAGACTCGAGCGTATCCAAGCAATCGCGCCTACTCGAATGCAGTGCGAAAGAGAACCAACAGGATTGCGACGCAACGGCGAAAAAGAGTAAATCAATGTAACGATGGTTAATAAAGACACCCGGGAGCCGTCACTCGAAGGAAATCTATCCACAAAACGGCGTCGGTGCCTGCCCCGTCCAGCGGCGCGGATGACTGGCCAGCGACACATGATTACTGCTGATCCGGAAGCAGGCACGCTCAACGATGGGCAAGGTGAATGGATCAATGAGGTGCTTGTGATGAGTGCGGAGGGTGTAGAAAGACAGCTGCGATGGATCGTCGGCGAGGACTGCCGAAAGGACTTGGCCGAGGTCTATGCCGAATGTCAGGCCGTGCTGGAGTTGAACGAGCGTTACAGCAGCTGGGACAATTGGGCGTCGATGTGATGCTGGTATGGCGCCACTGGCAGAGTCTACGTCCCTTGCTTATGGCATGCTCACCGCGCGCTACACAAGGTGACAGTCGTGCAGCCCAAATGAACAGTCCTACCGTCTTCTAGTGGTAGACAGCGCTTTTACAGCCATTGCCAATATCCTGTCAACACGTAATCCATGGAGCAGTCGACTTGAAGCAGAACGCCTCTGGCGAGCTGTGGCGCCTGGCAACGACTCTGTCCGCAGCCAAGTTGGTTCAAAGTAGTCGCGTCCCCGTGCTAGTTTGCTATTGAAAGGCCTCGCAAGACCGTCAAATGACAAGGTTTACTTGAAGAGCTAGAAGTGGACGCACACAGAGAAATTGCAATTTGGGTGATTGGGTGCTTATGCAATAGCGTGGCTGCGTCAGAATGCTAGTCAGTATCCATGCAAACGCCGCCGGTAGCGCACGTCAGCGGTGCTGAGATGTACAAAAATATCACATCCACCGGACAAGGACGACAACGTACCGCCGAACCATTGCGAGCATTCCTTGAACCACGAGCGTCCCGGCGATCCACCATGAAGACCGCCACGCAAGCGGTGATAGAAGGATGCGCAGGGCGTCATAGAGGTCACCAGCAAGCGGCGTGGTATGGAAACGTTTCAGATGTAGTAGTGCACCTGCCGCAAAGATCATACAGTCGTCGGGCGCACGCAAATGTCCCGAACAAGTTCGCAGAGAGTTCAGCAAGTCGAGCGCGCGAGAGGAATAAAAGGGCCCTCACAGACTTGACGTTCTCCAGCCTCCTCCATCCCTGCTAACCCTCAAAGCTTCTCACAAACGACCAACGTTGTGACACCATGCACACTTATATCACTACCTCCTTAGTCGGTGAAAGAGCCGGCGATATCTTCCGAGACATCTTCATCCGCGATGCCGATGGTAACGACCTGCCGTTGTGTTCAAAGACTAGTTCTGTGCTGACCATCACGTACATTAGGCAAAATTTTGATCGATGGCCCTGAGGGTAGGCCTCCAAGTCTCACGCGCAAGGCATGCCGCTAGGGTCTCGACAGTTTACTAATCCGTTTCGTCTCACAGGAAAACCAGCTCTTGACATCAACCACCCCATTCAGAAGATTGTCATGCACAGCCGCTTCGCCGTGAGTACCTAATGAGAATGTGTTCGTCAGCTCTGCAACAGCCCGCTTATAATATTGGCAGGCCGTCGACGGCTTGTCAGTCACCTACCAGCTCGACACCGGCGAGAACCTGACCCTGAACCGCGGTTTTCAAAGGCCTGACCTGTATGCAAACGCCATCGAGTTCGGCGGTGAGACCCCTTCGGCTCTTACACGACAGGCAACTGACCTGGTGATGCGATACGCAGAGAATGAGCGACTCGTCGGCGTATCTGGTCGCACTGGATTCCATCCTTGGTACAGAGGGAACGTGATCCTTTGGCTCGCCTTCGTGATCTATGACACCGCCAAAGGGACCACCCGCGTCGTCAACGTAAGCAGTCAATGCTTGCCTGCGAGATTTAAAGTATTTGTACTCAATCGCCTGCCACCAGCCAGTTCGGCCCTTGGACACACCGGGGCAAGGGGAGGCTGAAGCCGCTCTTGCCCAAGGCGCCCAGTTCTACGTCTCCGACGTGCTCGCTCTCGGCGGCTTCCACACGCAGGGAGATGGCTGTATGTTGGTTCGCATTGTCTAGACGTGGGTATTTGCTGATTACTGCCGTCTTTGGAGTAGATGGCAGCCTCCCCGGCCTTTTCTTCTACAAGAATGAGGGTGCACAGTAAATGGGTCACGTACGGGCACATACCGAGTGAACATACAGTTTTCCGAGTCATCGAATAGGTGTTTGCCGTAGCTATCTGGTTTTTTGAACGAATGTCCTGTGAAGAATGATACGTATTCGTTGTTTCTTGGTCAGACTTCTCGACTTGCATTACCCCTACTGACATCGGCACTTGGGTATGATCCTCCGGCCGCGGCGAACGCTAGGCGACCGGTAGCCGTGAGCCTAAGAAAAGCACAGACGTAGAGCACTCACTCGCCTTTCTCTACGATCTCTGCACTCGTCTATCTTGAGTCACCATCGTTCCATGAACGTCCTGTATACTAGTCATTGTTGCAGTGATACGTTAGCCAGATGCTCAACACTAACGCTTCACCTCAGTTGCCCCAGCTCTCTATGTCCGCGCCGTGACGTCTAGCTCGATGTGTCGACGGCGCTCAAACTTGAATGTATGCGTGATTCAGAGGGTGTTGTCCCGCCTGAAAATAGGTACATCGCCGGGTTTATGACGCCTACGTACCTTTGGTTGTCAGAGTCCCGAACAGCGCTGCAGCATCTTCCGCAGTATTGCATCAATACTTGGCGGTCAACGCGGCTTGAGCCTTACCTCAAGTTCGTTGTGCACGATGTGCGTTACAACGACGGGACGAGCCAGAGATATCGTGTGTGCGTCCAAAATAGGTCGTCTGTCGACTATTCGTCGACCAGTCAGCCTTGACAATCGCCTGGACTGACCATTACTCCTTTCAAATGCGACGCGGACGCGAATAGTGGAGCATGAGTCACGTCGAACGAAAAGCGCCTTTGTGCTTGCTGTACGATACTGTACGGCATGGGATGGAGCTCGTGAGGTGACAGTAATACTACACGTCTTGAGACTAACGCTTGCAGGGCCTCATTGACGGTTTGCCGACCCCATCCGAGAAGCGTACATTATTGCACGAGCGACGTAACCCAATGGAAGACCCGGTCTGGTGACCCATGGTATACTACACGCCACAGGGTCCCACAAAGGCGAGACGATTCACTGTCAGTTTACGCGTCTATTCAGAAGCCAGACCAAACGTGCGTACCGGCATCTTGGAGTCTTTGCGAGAAGTCTGACCCGCTACTTAGGTTCTCCTGGACTGTATATGTGCGCGTTAGTGAGGCCGGCATGCATGCTGAACGACGGCGCCAAAAGGCGACAGCGTACCTCAGGGTGTACTCCAAGCATGCGCTCAGCTGATGCTGAACATGACGTCCAGCAGGGGTTGGACAAGTAGATGTCGCCGACAGGAAATGGAGTACGTGATCTGACGTGTATCTTTGCGCCTCATGCAATGAGAATGTCGTAGTATGGCATGAAGTATGCCCGGAAAATAGGATGGCAAGATGGTGGATAGAAGGAACAAAATAAGGAAACGCCGACGAAACATATAAGAGGTGGGGGCAGAGAAGACATTCTGCAGCATTCTACCGCTCTTCAACCTTTCCGAATCGCACTCACCGAGTAACAACATTCGCAACACCATGAACACTTATACCACGACTAAGCTCTTCGGTGGCAAGCGAGGTGACGTCTTCCGAGACATCTTCGTCCTCGATGCCAATGGTGAGTCCGTCTACTCTTGGGAAGACTGAATTGGTACTCACCGTGACTACATTAATAACAGGGAAGCTCCTGGTCAACGGCCCTGAAGGTAAGTCTCTGTGCCTGCGTCGGGTGGTGAGAACCAAAGCCAAGAAATTTGCTTACTGGGTACTGTCGCAGAGAAACCCGAGCTCGACGTCAACCATCCCATCCAGAAGATCGTTGTGTATAGCCACAGCAAGGTGGGTAACTGCAACAAATAGCCCTGTCTGTAAACTGCACCACGGCCTCACGGACGGTTCGAAAAGCCTCTCAGCGGCATGTCGGTCACTTACCAGCTTGCCAACGGCGGGAACATTACTTTGAGCCATGGATACCAGCAGGGTCCGCTGGTGCAAGTCGTCGAATTCAATGGTGAGATCCCCACGCCGCACATATGAATACACGAGAAGCTCACCGGTGCCCTATAACATAGCAAACGAACGACTTGCTGGCGTCTTCGGCCGTGTTCTCTCCTTTGACGACTCGCACGCAGGCGACCTGATCCTATCCCTCGGTTTCGTCATATTCAACGCCAGCACGGGAGCCATCCGCGTGGTCAACGTGAGCAGCTGCCTGCGTATCCTAAAGGGTTGGAATATCTGTACTGATCAGCATCGCTGGTACCGCCGATGACAGCCACCCGGCACCCCGAACAAGCAGACGCCTGAGGTCATGAACCCCTCTCCGAGGTACATCCCGTTCTATGTCTCCGACGTGCTCGCGTTTGGAGGCTTCGACGCGCCGGATACTGAAGGTATACCAACTCACATAGCGTATACGTTCTATGCTGATCACCACCTTGTCCTGGGGCAGAATACACCCGCATCGAGGGCCTTTTCTTCTACAAGAACGTAGCCGCGTAGGAGATAAACCGGACGCGAACACGTACTGCGCTCGGCCGTACCGGAAGGGCTTGTCATAGCTTTCCACATGGTCGACCAATGTAGCTTCGAATGCGGCGCCCGGATTGAGTCGCTTGACAGGCAATGATACACTTTGTTGATTTTATCTACACGTCCGTGTTGATGAGTGTGCAATTCCGGTCACGTATTGATGAGTTCAAGGGAGCTGGTATGGGGCATGCACTCACCCGATCCTTGGATCTTCTGTACCGCTCGACTGGTGACGTCCCCGCGTCTAGTACCACCTCATGAAAGCGAACCGGAGAAGTTGACACCTAGCTTCTCAAGCGCCACATATATGCAATCGTAGCTGCTCGATATTTGACCCTGACGCTGATATGTCCAGCAACAAAGCCTCCATTATACCGGGTAAATCATACTCAATCCGTGCACGCATCGATGCGTTCGCGCACCGGCGATGCTCTGACGAGACACGATACTTGCGCACTCACTCATGCCTGCTCGTCACGTAGCTCCGCGATATAATGACGCGCGTGGCCAAAGATCCGGATCGTGGACTCCTTGGTGTTCGAGTACGAGATCGCGACGTTCTTGTTGAACACGCCCTCGATCGCCTCCCGAGGCCACGTCCCATCCTACGCCACCAATCACCACTCTGTCAGCAACGACAGGGAGAGTCTGACGACAGAGGGACTCACGGATGCTTGGGCGTCGATTGGATGCTAGCATGACGCTGCAGGCGTGAATCAAAGTACTTGGTTCACGGCCCATGACCGTGGTGCTCACCACGCTACACGGGAAGACAGCCCAGAAAGCGCTACAACCGCCATGTACATAGCGCTTGCGCTGTAGCCTTCAGAATTCTGTCAATACGCAGGGCGCAGAGCATTCCCGATAGCCACGGCGTGACTGCCTCACGGTACCACATGGTATCCCTGCAAATGTCGGATGTGCGCGTCAGTAATGGTAGAATGTACAAAAATGCGCGACAGCGTACCTCCGAGTCGTTGCGAGCATTCCTTTAACCTACCGCGGGTACCATCATCGAAGCGGAGATAGAAGAGAGTGCAGAGCGACATAGAGGTCACTTGCACGAGACATGGTATGGAAGCTATTCACAAGTAGTACTGCGCCTGCCGCGAGGACGGTATTGTAGCATGGCGCACATGAGTGCCCCGAAGAAATTCGTCAAGAATTAAGCAAGAAGTGCGAGCAAGAGGTATAAAAGGGCTTGCACAGACCTGACGTTCTGCAGCCTCCTCCGACTCTACAGGTTTCCAAAGCTCTTCCAACATCGACACTATGCAGGCTCATATCACTACCTCCCTAGTCGGCGAAAGGGCCGGCGAAATCTTCCGAGACATCTATATCCGCGACGCCGATGGTGACGACCTCCTGTTGTATTCATGGACTAGTTATGTGCTCACCATCACTGACTCTAGGGAAGTTCTTGGTTAACGGCTCCGAGGGTAGGTCTTTCTAAGTCTCGTGTAAGGCGTGCCGCCAGGAAGTGAACCGTCTACTTACCTGAGTTATATTGCAGGAAAGCCCGTGCTTGATATCCAACACCCTATCCAGAGGATTGCCGTGCGCACCCGCTTCGCCGTAAGCGTCCACTGCGAAGACGTCCGTCAGCTTCGTGGTAGCTCACAGAGAACGTGAACAGGCTGTAGACAGCTTGTCGGTGACCTACCAGCTCGAAGGCGGTGGCAACGTAACCCTCGACCGCGGTTTTCAAGTCCCCGACCCGAACGCGGGGGCCATCGACTTCACCGGTCAGACCCCTTTCGCCGTCATGCTCAGCAGGGCGGGTAGCNTGATCACATTGTGCGACACATAGAGAGCGAGCGGCTTGTCGGCGTCTTCGGTCGCACTGGCTTCCATCCCTGGTACAGGACCAATGCGATCCTGGCTCTAAGCCTTGTTATCTTTGATACCGCCAAAGGAACCACTCGGGTCGTCGACGTAAGGGGCTGAAGCGTGCACTTTGTGTTGGGATTGCTTAGACTGATCAACTCGCTTCTTAGACGTTGCAGCCCTCCGGCACAGACCAGGCGGCGCCCAGTGAGGCGACCATCCAGGAGGGCACTCGATTCTACGTTTCGGACGTGCTTGCGTTCGGAGGGTTCGAGGTGCTTGGGACGGGCTGTAAGTTCGTACACATCCTCCGCCTGTGTAGATTGACTGAGGGCCGCTTGTTTCTGGACAGTCGGCACCATCCCCGGCCTTTTCTTCTACAAGGACGCGGGCGCGCAGTAGTAGATAGGCCACATACCTAGTGTTAGGCTGTGACGCAGAGAGGCATTCGCCACGATATGTGATGTTCCAATGAAACGTCTTGCGTGATTTGATATCACTATATGCCTATAGCTCGGAATTAGGCCACATCAATCCATCNAAAAAATACTTCCGAGAGCTATAAGCCTGGGATCAACTCGAGGGTGACACAGATATGACATACACTCACCTCTTGCCTGAACATGTCACTCGCAGCACCATTGTTCAGTCACTGGATAGAGCGGTGCCTACCTCAACGATGAACATTAAGTCGTCCTTATTCCCACACCTCACGTCGAAATGCCCGGCAACAAAGCCTCCATTACACAGGGTATATCATACTGAAATCCGTATATGCGCGGATGCGCCCGCACGCCGACGACGCTCCGACGAGAACAAGATCTGAACGCACTCACGCCTTCTCGCCCCGCAACTCCGCGAGATAATGATGCGCGCGGCCAAGCATCCAGATCGTGAACTCGAACTTGAAGTTCGGGTACGAGATCGCGACGTTCTTGTTGAACACGCCCTCGATCGCCTCCTGCGGCCACGACCCGTCCTGCGTCGCCCATCATCACTCCGTCAGCAACTAATGGGGTGATCATCAAGGCAAAGGGACTCACAGGGTTCTGCCGAGACATGACGAGCTGCACCGCGCGCTCGATCGGCTCTGGGTGCGGGTACTTGCCGTACATGAGGGCCATTGCGGCCCAGCACGTCTGCACTACCTGTGTCTTCTCGTGCTCTGTCCATTGCATAGTCTCGCACGACTATTGCGAAACAAGATGAGCTATTAGGCACAATGCGGACGTGCGAGCGTACGATGCAACGTACCTTGTAGCTCTCGCCCCAACCACCGTCCGCGCGCTGCTTGCTGACGAGGAAGTCGCACGCACGGCGGACCGCGGCGCTGTTCGCGTACGTTTCTCCGACGAGGGAGAGAGACTCCAGTGCAAACTGCGTCGCATACGTGAAGCAGATACCCCACGAACCGAACCAGCCGCCTTCGGGCCGCTGTGCCTTGTGAAGGTAGTCCACAGCACGCTTGACCGTTTGCCTGGAACGACAATGAACGAAATGTTGCGAGACGTGACAGAAGCCGGGCTTACTCAATGTCGCGCGCACGGTACTCGGGGTTGTGCTTTTTGAAGACGGAAAGCGCGGTGATGACGGACGTCGTGCACTCCGGGTAGTTAAACTCGGTCATAATGTTGCCTAGATTGGTATTGGGTCGTCAGAGGACGTACAGATAGAAGCGAAGCGCATTACACACCGAAGACTTCGGCAGGGTTGAGGTACTCGAGCCATTGCGGCGCACGGATGAGCTCGTAGCTCGCAAAGCCACCGTCGGGGTTCTGCAGGCTGAGCAATATATCGACAGCATCGCATAGCCGCCGCTCAGACACGACCTTCGGTGCACCCCTGGGTTGATCTGTAAGTCAAACGTCCACCTCCAACGCACCAACGAAGACTTACTCGACATGGTCCTGGATATACAGGACTGCCTTCAAGCCCTCGCCCGTGCAGTCGCTGACCGTGTACCCCTGTGTCCTCGTACTGAACGGCCACGCGCCCTTCGTCGGATGGCGATACGCCCTCTCCAAATGCTTCGGGTTCTCCCGCATCTGGCACTCGTCCAGCCAGCGCAAGATCCCGAGCACGCTCTCCCTGAACTCCGGCTCCTTGCCCAGGCCCGTCTCGACGAGCGCCTGCGCGGTGAAGCCAATGTCCCACAGCTGCGAGCCGTTCGTGCCGCCCATCATCATGCCCTCGCGCGCCATCCACATGAAGTCGCGCCGGCGCTCCATGTGCCGCTTGTACGCCTCGCTCTGCGGGCCGTCGACGTGCGCGCGCACGATGAGGTTCATCATTTTGGAGACGGGCCCGAGCGTCTGGTAGTCCGTGTTCTCGTCGTCCATGACGACGAGCTCGTAGCAGCGTTGCAGGGCCGCGCGTCTAAGAGGGGGGAAGGCGCATTGCTCGTACGTGTCGAGCACTCCATACAGGAGCTCGAGAATGGTCGAGTGTGGGGTGTAGAGATCGACGGGCGCGACGTAGCTGCGCTGAGCAGGCCAGTCGATCGAATAGTAGTCTTGCGTGTAGATCTCCTGGCGCAGAGCGAGAACAAGGTCGTTCTCCTCCATTTTGTAGCGGATACCGTACAGGTATCCCATTGGGATATAGACGTTCCGCGTATGGATCCACCACTTGTGCGGGTGGAACGGTACCCAGTCCGGGAGCAACCTTCAGAGCGCACGACAACTCAATATATACAGTTACCGCGTAAAACCTGGCCAATGAATAGGACTTACCACAACTCGGAAGGCACAGGGTGGTTGCCATCCCAGTCATACACGTTCAGGATCGAAAGCCAAAACTTGCCCCAGGACGGCACACCGGTCGCGCCGCCGAGCTTGTGCAAACAACCGCGCGCCTTGACCGCGACGGGGTGGTCGGCCTTCACGCCAAGGATACGCATGGCGCAATAGTTGAGCGCGGTGCCAAACACCGTACTCTGGCCCTCTATATGGCTGAAACACGGTCGGCCCTCGCGTCCACGTCCACACGCAAGGGATAGAACGAAAGCACGTACATTCCCCAACCGCCGTCCTCATTTGTGTGGTTGAACAAGTAGCGAATGAGCTCGAGCCGCTCCTCCATCGTGAACGGCATCCCAGTGACATACGACCCAATGACGAGCCCCGGGATCAAGAACATGGGGCCGCCATACTCGCCCGGCCAGTGCCCGTCCTCCGTCTGCAGATGGGTGAAGAAGCGGTACCCATTCCGGGCAGACTCGAGCGCGTTCGTCGGCTTGGGCAATGGCGGGAGGTCGAGCGGAATCCCGAGCCAGTACTTGTCGCAATCGGACTGGGGCCAGGCAGAGAGCTCCTCGTCGGTGCGAAGGTAGTGCCAGATATGGTCGCCTTCGTCAGTGACACGGAGCCTCCAGCGCGAGTAGTCTGTGAACGGGAGCTTGCCCGAGGCGGGGAGGTCGAGAGGCGCGTAGGCAGCCATTTCTGTACTAGTTTGGAGCACAACAGAGGATGATGAACGAGAGCAGGACGAGCGTAGCGCTTTTATGCAAGGACCAGACAGCGAGAACGGAAATCACAAGCAGAGAGGTGGGCGTCGAGAGGAAAAGTAAACGACATCGCGCCTGTCTGCGGGGAAGGAAGGAGGAGAGTGGGACGACTTGGTCCAATTTACACGGCCCGAACGCGACGCGACGCGTACACTGGTAAAAAGAAAAATAAATATTGAGACCCGTAGGTCTACCACTCCGGGAAAGCGTGTCATCCTTGTGCAGGGGCCATGCTAATCTTCTCTGTATCGTTCCAATTTTTTCGTATGTCACCCCGAAGGGGACATTGGATAAGGTTGGGCTTGCAGGCGGTACGGCCGAGTATTGTCTTTTGCTCGCCTCGCGGGTTTCAGCGCTAATATACGAATCCCATCACCCGGGTCCCGCACTAACTTGCAATTGAGACTTTGAGTACGTACTATCTCTCATTTTCGTCCCATCCGACACTCAGCATCGTTCCATCGCCCAGTATATGAGATAATAAAGGTATGTAGTAGTGTACAAATTGTTAATAGTTCTGTGCCCTAGTGTTCTTACGCGTGCAAGGTCCGGCCAGCCTCTCACTCCAGGTCAGTAAGCGCACCCTGCTTGAACATCCACTCGTACGGCGCCGTGCTGACAGGTGTCATCGTCGCAGTTGCAGAGGTGCTGGAGGTGCTAGTCATAGAAGACGTTACAGAATCCGAGGCCACGTCTTCGGCGTAGGGATTGTAGACCTTCACCTCAAGCGCAGGAGAAGACGTCACAGAAGCCGTTGCCGATGAGTCGGTCACAGACGAGCTTGAGCTAGACGCAGACGAGGTTGTCGCCGAGTCGGAAGAAGTAGCAATATCTGAAGTCGCAGCGGAATCAAGAGCACCCATCGTGGTCGTCGCAGCATCGGTGCTAGCCGTAGGGCTCGAAGACGAAGATGATGTTGAAGTCATGGAGGACGACGTCGTACCCAAATTTGCGTCTGGCGCCGCAAGTTTCTCTGCTGGAGGATGCACAGCCGATGGCGAGACCTCTGGTGCGGCAGGGCTGAATACCAGCGTGACGTTGCGCGCATCGGAGAGTGCGCCCGCCGGGAACCTCCTCGACAACACCATACGAGCTGGTGGTCTCGTCGCGTCACCATAACGCTGATCCAGCGCCTCGTCCTCAAAACTGGTGACACTAGCTATCTTGTCACTCGCCGGGGTGGCGGGATCCACAGTGGTCGAGTTGCCTTGAGAACCGGGAATGTCGTCACCACTGTCGTCCGAGCCCTCGTCGCTCGTGGGATCTTCTGCCATTGGCGAAGTGTCGACATCTGAGCCAGCGTCGCCCTGGGAGCTGTCTGGTTGAGTGTCGTCGGTGCTGTCGTCCTCGGCGACCCACATGGGGCTCAGAGTTCCCGTCTGAGGTTCGTATGCAAATGTCTGGCTCTTGTGCGCATCGTACGAAGAACCTTGCCTACACTCTTCGGCTGTCATAGGAGCTGGGGCTGCTGGCCGAGCGTCGAAGGTCGCGCAGTATGACTTGAGCTGCGCACTGGCGGCGTCGAAAACAGGCATCTGAAGAGCCACTTGAATAAATGGAGCCGGATTTGTCGAGTTAGACGTAGTCGAGTTGGTTGAGGAGGGCCCGCCAGCAGCCACGGGTAGGGCGACGAGATACATCTGTGTGCGATCCGAGTCCGACGCATTGAGCACGAATGTGGAGGATGTCGTGTTCTGCTCAGCGGTGCCATTGGTCGGCGCCGCTAGCAATAGCGATGCGAGGCGTTCGCCCGTGGTAGAGTTCGCTACTGGGCTCTACAAGACAGTGAGCTCCGAGGATAGATCGCAACGACGGACTAAGTACCCACCATGATATCAATAGAACCGGGGACACCGTTCGATTGATCGTCTCGCCGCAGGTGCAACTGCATGTCGAGAAGGCTACCGCTTGAATCAGTTTGCGAAATCATCTTGTGGTAGACAACATAGGCCCCTCCGTTCCCAGAGTTGATGATAGTCGAGTGGCCGTAAGGGCTCCACGATCGTCTACCATGCACATTGACGTGATCATGGCTACCCTTCACAATGACCTTCTCAGAGTGGTGGTGGTGAGGTAGCGGGGCAGGAAGAGGGGAACGGCCGACGTGAATGTGTTGGTTGTCCCCTTTAACGATGATCTTATGGTCATGATGGTGATGCGGCGTCGGGGAACGACGATGTACGTTAACGTGATCATGATCACCCTTCACCACGACCGTGTCGTGGTCGTGGTCGTGGTGATGGTGGGGGAGAGGCTCCGGGGACCGGCGCATATGGACGGTATCATGATCGCCTTTGACTATGACCTCGTCAGGGTGATGGTGGTGGTGCGGGGAAGGTGAACGGTGAACGTGAACGTGGTCATTGTCGCCCTTCACTACGACGCGGTCAGGGTCTGACTCGTGGCCGTTGTGGACGTGGACATGGTCGTTCTTGCCCTCAATGACAACGTGGTCATGATCGTCTCGTGGGGCGTGATGACGCGCGTCTTCAGATGCGGAGCGCTCGTGCACTTTGACATGGTCATCGTCGCCGTTTACAACGACCTTTGTATGGCCGTCGTGATGATGGTGGTGGTGATGCCTAGCGTCGAAGCGATGCGCAGTAGCACCACGGGGTACATCTTGAACCGTCACTCCGCGGGCACCAAGCCAAAGCCGCTGCATACGTTGGACAGGATCGACAGAGCTCCACGCAGATCGCTGTGCGCTCATGAGACAAGACCATAGATTAGCAGCGATAGGTTGAACGTACCGCGGACTTCGTGTGTTTCGACCCAATCGTCTGACGGCGACTGCCTTCGGAGGCGGTACTCTCTTCGGTTGAGCTAGAGCCCTTGCGGGAGTTCTTCTGTGCCAATCGAGCTGGGAGTGGGACGACAGGCTTGGTATGGCGTTGCTTGTCTACCGGCTTGTTCGCCGAGGTGTCTTTGGCGGCGACCTTCATTTCCGACTTGGAGGAAGAGCCACGATGGTCATGGGCGGTGTCCGCCTTTGTACTTCCGTGAGCGGAGTGACGAGCGACAATAGGGTAGTCAACCACGTCCCGGTACTGGGGCTGAATCGCAGCGGCCTCGGTGGACATCGGCACAGTGGAAAGGGCCGCGATGGAAGAGAGGGCCGCGAGGAGGGCAAAGCGGGAAGAAGGTGCGACCATGATGAGCTACGCGTCTCAGAAGGAGGTGGGTGTATGCGTGCTGCGTGAGTGACGGCAAGGGCGTTATGTACGACTCAGTCGTGATACGAAAGCGAGGAAAGCGACGATAGCAAAGACCGCCTGGGCCTGGAGAGCGAAAGTGGGCGGTGGAGGGGAAAGAAGGTGAATTGGGGAGAGGACAGAACCGTGCGTGGTTTATATAGCTCGTCACGTCCGCCAGCCTCGAGTCGAACATCAACATCGTCACAGGCGTGCTCGGAATCGAAGAGGCTGACGAACGAGCAATGTCCGCTTTAGGAAACTCACCTTCCGATTTAGGCGGACAGTGTACTCAACGCCCACGTTCACAGCAACGGGCGCTTACTACCTGGACCACGGAACTCGGCTAGACCATCGTATGACATAAACTGCGGAGCAAAGAAAAAGACACAGTGATATCTTCTCAACCCTCAAGAAGTAGCATTCACGTAAGGCGCGCAGACGTTCGGATCATGCACCTGGGACGGATCAGCAGTCAGGTATCCCAACTTCACACCTTCCAAGTACGACCTGAGCATCATTGCATGAGCATATCACACAGGAGTAAAATGCGGCCTACATACCATTGTCGGGCAAGATCTCCTGCCTGCTCGGACATCTCTACCTTGAAATTCCAGAACTATACAACCGAGTCTTAGCATTCAAGTACCAAAAGCCTCGCGAAGGATGACCACCCACAATCCAGCCCTTGCCCTGGCTGTACGCGAGCTTTTGTGCATCAGCCCACTTATTCAAGAAGTCGTCCGTCGCGTCAAACTGTGTCGGCAAGCCCCACTCGCCAAACCAGAGGGGGCTGTTCCCAAGAGCGGCGTCGTTCTGCACCCGCGGTAGGTTGCAAATGCTCGTGAGATACGCGTCAGGGTTGGGGTCAGCGACACCCTAGGCTCTTGTGAGTACGGTTCGGAGCGGTACATGGTAGCCAGCGCTTACTCCGAAGTTGTAGTAGAGGTGGTTGTCGTAACCCTGTGGTCCGATCTTAGCATCAGCGGGATTTGCAGGGTTGTTGTATTGCCAGTTGATGTCCATAAAGCTGAAAACACGACTTGAGTCTTGGAAATCTCTAAGTGACACTCATATACTCACTTGGCAACCAGCGACTCGCGAGTCTTCTTCAGCGGAGACGATGCCATGTCGAAGTTGAAGATGCTCGACACTGCCAACTCGAAGCCAAGCTCGACGAGGATCGGAACCGCCTCCGCAAGGGCAGACTTGACCTCCGCATTGAACAGGCTACTCGTGCTCACCGTCGCGCTGAGCGCCGAGGTGAAGTTCGCAGTGGACACCTTGACGTCAAGTGTAAGGCCGGGAACGGGGATACCGAGGACGAGTTCGACAGCACGGATGACCTCGACAAAGTTCTTTTGGACTGACGAACGTTCGTTAGGTCTCATGACGAGGCGAGCGATACGATAGGCTGTGGTACGTACAGTCGCCATAGCCCGGGGTTTGGGTCGCATCCATTATGGGTTCGTTGACTGCCTCAATTGCGAAGACGGACGAGAAGCTGGGATCAAGATGCGAAAGAGCGGTCATGACTGCCGTCCAGACCAGGGCACGATGGTAGTTGTAATCGGTCTGTCAAGTGCCGTTGCTTCAGTACGGTCATCGCATGTCAGATGGCGTGTTACGCACGTAGAACTCGACGTCTGAGGTACAATGGCCAGTAAACGACTGACCAGGCGTCTGTACGCCAGGTGGAGCATGGTGGTCCAGGATAGCCTGGATCCCAGCGTCCTTGAGCATCTGCAATCCCCTTTGCTACAGTCCGCACGAATGTCAGTCGCGCTATACACACAATGGTGGAGAGAAACCCACGAGTTGCTTGATGCCTCCGCGCGGGTAGAACTCAGTCTGACGGTTGACGAGCTGTTCAACGATCCAGTATCCGAGCTGACCAGGATCATTACATGGGTGAGAGGTTGATGACTTATCCGAGGTTCGTCTATAGCTCACCGGAATGCGGACCGTGTTGATACCTGCAGCACGGAGTTGGTTCACATCATCTTGAGTGAACCAAGTAGACCTGCAATCGAGCCCGTGAGCTCCGTCATGGGACTACGTGATGACGCATTGCTCACCAATGCTTCGCGAAGAGTTTGTCCGCTGTCTGGGGATATGCCTGTACGAGAGCACTAATTTACGCGTTCAGCCTATGGAATCCACGTAAAGCGAGGGATACACGCACAATTCGGAGCCGATGCAATCCGCACAGTTGCTGCAACTTTGCCCGCCCATAGCAGCCCATTCTACGAACAAACCATGTAAGCTGTCAAACAAGAGGCACAAACTTGAGGATGCATACCAGCCGGTAGCATCCATGGCTCTAGCACAAGCCTATCGTTGCTCGATGTCAGTGTCGAGGTTCATTGAGCAAAGTGATGAGTCTCAATCACGTACCATCCTCCGAGATTCACCCCATATATCTTGTCCGGGATGCCAGCGGCCGCTTTCGACAAGCAAGACGCAGCAAGAACACCAACGGCTATAAATGACCGCATCGCGCCAGGATTATCAGCGACGGACACGCTGACACGGAGAGGTCAAGTCAAAAGGGCGGGCGAGCGACGCGTACCAGCATTCCCGGTAACTCCGCGTTATATACCTCCTCTTGTTCCGCCTATTTCGCCTCTGACCCGTCAACGGGTACGTCGGCTCGGCCGCCCAGGCCAGCAGCTAGTGTCAAACGCGTCAGCGTCCGGTCTTCTATCAGACCATGCTCCCGCGTCCGAGTCACGGTGGTGCGTACGTATGGAACGGAGCGGGGGCACCGTGCCTTGCGCCGACTCGGATGGTATTGAGGATGCTAAACCGCAACGCATGAATGTCAGACACACGCTGGAAGCGGAGGACGCGCGCAGCTTCTCGCATCCATCGTGGTGGGCAAGAACAGAGTGGGCGGGTCACGATCCAAGACGGGACGCGCGCGTCTTTGGCGACCACGTGGGCGCGACGCGTCTGCTGCGATCCCGCGATCGCATCAACTGACCCTCCCTCTCGCTCTGACCACCATCCTCGACCGCTCTGCTGATGCTCGCGCGCGCTGCACTTACGAGAGCGGGAACGGCATGTCTTGCTCGAATGTCGCCGCGTCGTTCTCTGCGTTCTGGAATGCCGTGAATTCTCCGATGGCCCTCGTAGCACGCAGAGGACGTGGGCACCGTCGCCGGCAGTGCGGCCCTCACCCGTCAGCTGAGGACGCGCTGACATGCAGGGCGGGACGGTGAAGGGGCTGATGAATGTTCAGGTACTTTGGGAAGCTCTGGCCTTGCGGAAAATGGCCGCGATCTACACAAGGGTGGAAGCATTCGCCATATGTAAGCCACACACGATTGTCGCAATTTTAGCCGAGTTCAGACGAGGCCAATCTACGGTATGAACATCTCCGTGAGCCCACCTCAAGTGCATGGTGAGTACTCAGCAGGGTTTCCACATATAGTACACCCCATCCTCCGAGCTGCATTGTGCCTCCGAGTACCCCTCCATCCTCTGCTGTGTGCGTACCCGCTGCCGCTAACACGTTCACACCAAACCGACGAATACAAGCGGCGGCTTGGCTGTAACAAGATCATCGAATGTGGCGTTCAGACAATCAAACCGACATTTTATCCAATCATCTTCTCAATGATCGCCCTCGCTTCTGCCTCGCCTTGCAAACAACGCTAGTATCAGCCCTAGCCTCTGATTCTCGTATGATCGCAGTAAGTAGCGATGTCTGCGAATGACATCGCTGATGAGTCTGAAAACCATTATGCGTCCTTCAATGCGCTGCTGAAAGTCACCTCGGGTGAGTTGCGGCACTAGCTCATTTGCCCCTCCTCCCTTCTCCCAACTTCGTCTGCTGCTAGAACATTGAATAGTGGGATGAGTAGGTGCGCACATACATCGGATTATACAACAACTTCTACATGATGCTCTACGCTTAATCCGTGATTACAGGGTACAAATACATGCGAACCATAGACTACAACCCCACTGCCCGGTTCAGTGACGCCCATCGTCTCGCGGGCGATCAACAGCCCATCGTCACACCATTATACGGCCCGTCGTGATCGCTCGTAGTGCCCTCAAAAATGTTCGGCACGTCCCCAACAATGCACTCGTCACTCGGGTTGTCCTGCCCGGGACACGCCAGCCACGCGCCCGAATCCTGGATGTGCACCTCGCCCGAAGGGTGGTGATACCCCAAGAACTGCCCGGGCATGATGGGCACGATGTCCTCCTTGTTGTTGATGTGTGTGACCGAGATGGGCTGCGCGTCGACGTAGTTCGCAAAGTCCTGGTTTCCGACGCGCGGGAGGCCGTACCCGACGAACTTCACGTTCGCCGAGGGGATGTGCAGCGGGATGTAGAGCGCGTCCAGCAGCGAGATTGCCGCCCCTGTGAGACAGCGAACGTCAGTTGTGGATCGACACCTGTGTCGAACAAAAATAGCTATACCTAGTGAGTGTCCGGTGGTGACGACGTTGTTCGTGCCGTACGTGTTCATCGCTTGTTGTACAGCCGCCAAGATAGATGAAGCCGTGCTGCCCGAACAGCGTGAGCATATGCTGCGTAAAGAATCATGGCAGAGAGAATTCTTACTCTGCCTGGGCTCCGGCGAAGCCTTCGTGTGCCTGGATAGATGAGCCGATACCGGGGAATAACGAAGAGTCCAGGTTGGTCAATGTCGCATCTCCGTCCTCGAGCAGGGGCAGGCTGTAAAGAAGAACCGGAGCCGACGACCACGTAAGTTCGATGGCCAGTGTGGGGAAGTGCTTATTTCACGCACATCTCGCTAGGGTCCGTGCCTTGGTGCGAAACGACCACCGTATTCAATGTGGGGTCATAGCCGACAAACCCTATACACTATGTCAAACTCTGCCTAACAATAGACGGTGTTCTCTGCTCACAGTACTGGACCTTGTCTCCGTCTCCGCCTGCGGCGATGGGCTCGAACTGTGGGGTCGCTGCACAGTTGGCGCCACAGCTCCAGGTCTTGGTCACGGATGCCGCACAGTATCCCGCGCTCGCATAGTACGAGTACGGCGTGAAGGCGTCGATCTNGGGACGTGCTCAACGCGGTGATGGACTGGCGGGGAAGGTGCTGTGCCGCATCGGAAGTTGGCGCTGCGGACGCGAACCAGCTGAACCCGAGGCCCACAAGTGCAGCCTTAAACCACAAACGGTGCGACGCGAGCATGGTTGCCTCTGATACTGGACAATGGTCTTGGCGAGGAAGAACAGTGGAAGACAACGGAAAGCCGCGGGACAAGTGCAGGATGCAGAAGGCGGATGCAAGTGCGAGTGCGGATGCCGGGGCGGGAGGGGCGGGAGAACGGGAGAGAACGTGCTGCAGCCTGACGAAAGAGGTGAGCGGATGGGACCATGCTTCTTATACCTGCTCCGTCTAACACTGGGTACCGCATCCTGTGTGGTTGAGTTTTCCCAACGCGTCACGCACATGTGTCGATCTGTCTAGGTCACCTCGGAAACTATTGCATGATCATGCGAGGGTTGCCACCTCTCGGGCGTGCGTGGGCGTACGACTCTGGCGGGACCAGCTCGCTCCGGATTGTTATCAAGCACGGAGAGCAGCATCTGTGTGGTCGGTCGCGAGATCAGTTGCATATGGACAAGAAACGAACGTGATCGAAGTTGACTTTCCGGGTGTGGAGGCTTTGGCGAATCGCCGTGGACGGATGGAACAACAGCGTTGTGTGTCACGGCTCACCGCTCGGTGCGTGTTGTGCATGAATGTTCGTTCCGCCATTAGTCCCTAGCCAACATTAGAAGCGAGAATATAGAACCCGTGCTGATGTCGAAGCTGCAATTGGCTTATAGTGCTTGTCTCACAATCGGGAGGCACGGAAGGCGAAAGAAGGCTGCTCAACGAATGCAGAGCTCGCGCCCGTGCACCGCGTGCAGCATGGAGATTGATAGGATCAGACGATTCGGCGAGCAAACTGCTGGACGGCGCCGACCTAAAGCTATCTGGTCAGTCGCTCTCAGGCCTTGCACATCCATGTGCCATCTTGTTGCGGATGGACTATTAATAAGCGATCCCGTTCGGCGACCGGCGCGCAACGGCGTCCTCCATACGGCCTCCTCACTACGTGCCGCATTGAGATGTGGAGCGATCTAATGTCAAAATGCCAAAAACGTTCAGCGAGGCCCGCGGGGCAGGCGGCGGTAAATGCTGTGCGGCCCTACATCGGCCGTAGCGTCTGCTGCATGCATCCCATCACGTCCTCGTAATCGGCCCAGTTGCCGGTCCTCCCAATACAACACGACGCACCGTGGTGTAATGCGACTTCCTCCAGTCCGGAGCTTGGGTAGTTCAATTACAAACCGTACCGTTCACCAGAAGATCGTACTGGTATTTGTGCCATCCGGTCGACATGTTCCAATGGGCAAGGTGTCGTCACAACGCATCCATTGGACGAACCACCTTGGCATAAGAAGAACCTAGGGGGCGAGCACGCGAGGATTGAACAGGGCGCCGTCAATTCCTGCGGTCCCATAGTATATATAGAATCCAAAGGTGCTGCAGACAAGTGTGAATCCGCATGGTTCCATTGGATCTATCCGAGTCAAAATCGGAGCACGCACCACATTGAAGGGGCGTCTCGGAGCGTAGTAACCCGCCCATACATTTCATCTTCGGGCCGTCCCTCGTTGGTATGTGGACCACCTGGAGAGGTTATTCGCACACCGCCAGCAGACGTAGCATGAACACGCACTCTGCATGAATTGCGCTGATCACATCGACCACCGCCACCCCTGCGAGCCCCCTG
Organism: Trametes cubensis; assembly: GCA_029747595.1. Taxonomy (NCBI): domain Eukaryota; kingdom Fungi; phylum Basidiomycota; class Agaricomycetes; order Polyporales; family Polyporaceae; genus Trametes; species Trametes cubensis. The sequence continues at coordinate 60,998 of JAPEVG010000018.1, forward strand.
ATGAAAGGCTTCGACCTAGAAAGCCGTCTAGGCAAAGTCTGTCCGTGGGCAGATCCGTCGCGAAGCTCCTTTCAATAAGCGGATGGTCCCCTAAGCGTCGTTTTCCCTTGTAAGCGTGTTTCCCATCGGACTTGGGGGATAGGTATGCGTCGTCACGGATTTGACAGCGTGGCCCTGGCCTCTCGGCACGAAAGACGCAGGCGACAGCTCTATGCAGGTCCAGGTACGGCGGCTGGTAGTAGTTGGTGTACGTATCTTCGCAGAACCCGTTGCGCGACGCGCGCAACCATGTCTATCGCGATGTCCCTCCAGCCATGCATCGTCCCAGGATAGTTGTCTGCTCACAGTCTAAACCCACTATGCCAACACACCAGAACAATCCGCGTCCTTCCCCGTGTCATGCAGGGCTGCGATGTGTGGATATCTCTTGTGGTAACAAACGTGAGGCCGTCGAGCGCGATGCCAGCCTTGTAATGAGGAAGATCTCGAGTGAAAACTGCTTCAGGCTACCGAAAGAGGACACGGATCCAGAAGGCGAGCAATTCGTTAAGCCGTGTCTCCAGAGACAAGAACCGTTTCTTTCCAGAGAGGGAGTCAATGCCGCCTAGGCAGAAACGCGCGAAGAGAATGTCTTCATCGTGAACGTGTTGAAAGCTCACGTGATCGTGTTACCCTGTATCAAAGAGCTTGAAAATCAAAAATCAACCGCAACCATATCATGTACGCAACCCTTGGGGACTACCATAGGCAACACTTGTTATACGCTACGCATCAGACAATCTGTATCCGAAAAGAGACTGACAGAAGTTTATGATGCGAGGGTACCCGACTTGGACGCGGGGTCTCAGCTCTATGTAGCAACGAGGTTTGCCATCGGTACAGAGATTCCGATGTGTTTTATATCTGTGAATTCACTGCATGATGGTACTGTGAGGCTGCGTCTGAGACTCAGAGACGCGCAACTCGCAGTGATTTCAGAGATCATGTGATCGCGTCGTTAAGAGCGAATCAATTGTCAATTGTCCTTGTGTACACATTCATAACACAGATCTCTCAGGGGTAACGTACATCTGACATCGTAAAATACAGTCAAGGGCTACGACAACCATACATTCAAGTTCTCATCATCACCCGAAATGCATCACCAGAATGGCCTGCGCTTGCCATAGAAAAACCCTTGCATCCACATGACGAAGGGATCGCGCACCGTCTCTAACTCGACTCTGGATAGAGGCCCATGTCCTTCTTCATCTCTCAAGTGTGTAAATGCAACGATAGGGCTATGGCAGACAACAGCGCGATCATGAGTATATGAAATCACTATATAATTGTGACCTGCCAGCCGCACGCACTATTGGTTGAGTATACCCCGAAGGCGACTTACGCACACTTTGCTCTCCTTGTTCCTCGATGCCCACGCAGTACATATGTTGCTCAATATAAGCAAGTGACTCCTCGGGACTCACAGTGATATCCAGGCTGAATGAATAACGGTAATGAGCGTGATCCGTGAATATGCAATATCTTCTGCGTCTTGCTCAGGCTCTTCCTCGCGCTCAATGCCGGGCTCTGAAGTCGCATTATCTACGACTTCCGCATCTTCTTAATCTCTAGAACTGTCCTCATCGTCTGTGCTTCCTTCGGACATGCCGTCGTCACCAGCGGATTCAGCTCCACTGAGGTCTTCATCCTCATCACCTTCCTCTTCATCAGCTTCGGATCTAGCGTCCTCGACGTCTGAGTCGTCGACCCGCAAACGCGCATCATACAGGACTGTAGACCTATTCCGATATTCGGCATTGAATGCGAGTCGTTCAAGAATGGGGTGCATGAAGAGCACGTCGTTAGATGGGACACAGTCGAAAAACACTTCGAACGGCTTGATCTCTGTCTCCTCTATTGCCGTGATCATGCGCTGACCTGTTGTGTCATGTCCGCATTTGCCCGAGCGCCGACACACAAAGCTGCTACTCACGGTTCGCCTCGAGCAATTCTTCACCGCACCCAGGAATCGTGCAAAACCCATCGCGCTCGATACAATCGATAGCGATATCGCGCCAACGGACATTGTCTTGTGAATCGACACCGGTGGCTCCTATGCCGCAGCTCCAGCATGCAAGCTCCCAGAAGTCTTCCGTGTCCATTTCCGAGTCATATATGTCGGCAATCCAAGGGCTGCTTTGATAGAAACAGATGTGAGTGGGAAGGTCGGAAGGGTGGATGTAGCCCCGGACGATGAGGAGGATTTCAAGGGGAATTATGCGCATATAGTGGAGGAGCGACACCGCTCGCCTCTCCATCGGCGGAGACGCACAGACCATCGCGAGGGAAGAGAGTAGAGACGTAGATGTTAAGGTTCAGTGCTTTCCAGGGGGAGTTGACGCGTCTCGAATGAAGCTAAGCATGAGCACGTGACCGCGTCCGTGGTCGGCCACCTTGGAGTCGTCATCAGCTATCGAGCGCGTACAAAAAAGTCATAGAGTAGATTATATATGAGGCGAATACATGAAGCGGACAGAACTTGGAAATCAATGGAGCTCGACTGAGATAAGTGGGCCATTGTCCGAGTCTTCTAAGAATTGCTCTATGCCTGCGATGGGGCTGGAGTCGTCCATGGGTCAGTGCATGCTGCCAGAGATACACCTATCATGTCCCAATTTATAGCGTTGCCAGTACACTTACCAGATGGTTAGCAGCGAACGAATCGTTTTCATCTTTCCTAAGGCCTTCCTGAAATCCCACTTCTCCGGGAGCCTGAGGCAGTGGAAGTGGTAGCCTAGGTGATTGCACAAGTCTTTCACAGTAAGGGGCTCGTCCAGCCTACGCCCATAATTCAGCACGGTCAGCACTGCAGCGGGGCACCGGCGAACTTACTCTACGTGAATGACCTTCAATACATCGAGGATGATGATAGCCCGTTCTTGATGCATTATGTGGTTCTTGGGCGTTGCGTCCGCGAAACGGCAGAGATCTATGTTCAATGCGGGTGGGAATGCGACGAAAGAGCGTGCAGCGAGGGGATGCTGCTCAAAGTACAGTTCGGGGTATTCGTCCTGGAATTGTTCGTCCTGTGCGTATTCGGGACGACATACAGGTGCACCAGGCGCACGAAGGTGGGCGTCGCGCTCGACAGGCTCTTGGTTGCGCAAGCATTTGAACTCGATATGCTCGAATAAATCGTGCCCAAAGAGAATTGGCATATCTATGGCGATTTTGCCACGAAGTGGTTCGCAGGGTTCGACATCTTCAGCGGCTATGCGCATGTGTTTACCTAGCGGCGTACATGGAAGGCTCATCGGTGGCGTCCCCGGAGGAGAGTGTAGGTTTTGTTCACTCACGATTATAGTCCATAAGTGCCTCGCCGCATTGTGGATGCTCACAGAATCCGTCACGGACGATACAGTCGATGGCGATGTCTTTCCATGTGAAGTCGCCCGTTTCTTCAGACGGGGTCAGGCCCGCACCGATGCCACAGTTCCAGCACGCGAGCTTCCAAAACGCATCTGGATCAAGCTCGGAGTCGTACAGTGCGGAGACCCGAGGATCACTCAGGTAGTAGCAGACATGTGTGCGTAGATCTGAGGGGTCGATGTGCTCTTTGATGATCAGAAGCAGCTCGTTCGGAAGGTGTAGCTTGCGGCGCAGCNGGGGCGGCCATCGCGCTGGGCGCGTCCCTGTATGAGAACCAAGAAAGGAATGAGCCACCAGCGCACCGCAGCCTTTGGAGTGGCGTAAGAGTGTGTAAGAGCATGTCTGCGACACCGTGAATCGCGGGGTGGGTTCTTATATGCTGTTGAACAAAGGGTGCTTGGATCGCGTGCCGCCGAGCCATGGCTGCCCATGTGGCTCCGAAGCGCCGGTGAGACCATCCTTGCAGCAAAGCATACCTGAGATTATACTCGCCTGCTCACACTACCTCTGGCCTACAAGCATCCACAAGGGGAGGAGGGGGAAGGATTCCAAAGAAATCCAAGACACAGGTTCAAGGCAAGCCGATGTCACTTCAGCTGGAGCACGGGAGGCAATACACAGCAGGTACTAGCGAACGTAGGCCATCAGCTTACAACAGGTCGAGTGCAAGGGCTGGCCCGTCCTCGTCCTCCTCCTCATAGGTAAGCTTCGCTATGGGACTGTACCGGACCGTACTGTTCAATGATAGATGGGCATGAGATGATATAGGCGATACCTACCAAACGGACAGCATTGAGCGCATAGTGCACGCGACGCGGAAAGCCTCCGTATGGGACCACTTCTCTGGGATACACCCTTCATGGAGGCTTATGTGCTCGTAGGCGCTCATGACGTTGAGGTAGTTGTCCAAGCTACATGAGTTAACGTCAGCGGGGCTTGCCACTGAGAGAGACTGCGGACGAACGTACTCCTTGTAGATGTGCTTGAGGACATCGATAATGATGATCGGCTGCGACAGAGTAATCCACCCATCTCCACTCGACCAGGTCCTGGCGAAATACAACAGCAACATACTCGACACGGGAGCCAAAGTGGCAAAGCTACGCGCAGCGAGAGGGTGCTCCCCGAGATACAGTCCCGGATAGTCGTCGGGCTGCGACTCGAAGTCTTCGTTGTTGATTCGCCGTGCATGAGTTCCCGGCATGCGAAGATGAGCATCACGTTCGATTGGCGACCTCTCGGTGACAGTGAACCGCGGCCTGTCGCGCTTGAACTCGATGTGTCTGAACAGCTTGTGACCAGAAATCGTTATTTTCTCCTCATAGTCGGAGGTGTTATACGGCTTGAATGGTATGAGCTCGTCTGCAAAATCGAGCATGCAGCTTCCTAGAAGACTACTGGTGAGATTTGCGTTGTCGAGGGAAAACAATAGCCCAATGCAAGGCGTACTCACGATTATATTCCAGGAGCTTCTCTCCGCACTGCGGATGACTGCAGAATCCATCGCGCGCGATGCAGTCAAGAGCGATATTCTTCCATGAGAGGTCTTCAGAATCGTCACTTGAGGAGTCGTCGGTACCATCCTCTCCGCGGGTCAGACCTGCGCCAATGCCGCAATTCCAGCAAGCCAGTCTCCAGAACGCGTCCGGGTGGTCCGCAGAATCGTACAGGGCAGCGACACGTGGACTACTAAGATAGTAGCAAACATGACTGCGCAGGTCAGAGGGATCCAGTAGGTCCTTGATGATGAGCAGTAGTTCTGGTGGAAAGTGGAGCTTCCTGCGAAGGGTGCTCAGGTTCGCCATGGCGCACGTCAGTGCCAGTCGAGCTACTAGACGGTGGTGGTGGTTGGGGAGAGAGCGTCTCGCAGGCAGGCCAGAGCGATCAAACGGGCAAAGCTCCGTGCAGACATAGTTGATTCGGAAACTTAGTGTTCTAAGTCGCTGGTATCGAGGTGGTGAGCCACGACGCGTCTCAGCGTCTGGCTGGAATCCAAGCGGTCTTTAAGCGAGAACTTCTGGAATCGTCGGGTGCTAGGCTCAAATTGGCAACTGTGGTAGTTCGAACTTCGACACGCTACGCTGTCGCGGTGCCACGACGTGCCACGGCCCTGCAGAATAGCTGGCTTCGTGATAGGGAGACCGTCCCATGGCATATCCTTACGCACTAGGGCATCTGGGGCGCGCAGGTGTAGGCCGTGCTGCAATAGCTGTGTATCAAGTGCTTGCCAGTTTTCCCACAACTCGAAAAGTAGGGTGGACCGCACTGGTCTGACGATGCGAATAAGCTCGAATGCCGCGGTCCACGAATAGACGACGTCGGAAGCTGAGCACCTGCGCGCGCCTAGCGGTACGTACAATTGTGAGCTAGCAGCACTTGACGCTAGCCGTACTGCGAATACCCACAAAAGCTGTCACCTCTCGAGACCTCAGCTGCGATCGTGCTGCGAATGTTGTAGCCAATGTCGGATGCTACCACCACCAAGATGCGCGCATGCATTGGCTTGTTCAGATTCCACTTGCTGATGCGCATCCCAGGTGATCGGACATGCTGGGACACAGTCTAAGCAAGGTGTCGTCACTTCAGCGGGAATGCGGAGCGACGTGCGGCAGGTAGTATACGTATGGCACGGCCCTACATGAGCTCGAGTGAAAGCACTGCACCATCGTCATCAGTCTCCTCATACTCGAGCTCCTTCATAGGACTGTTTTGGCAGGTGTCGTTCAGTGCCGGACAAGGACGAAAACCCCCTAACTGTACCCACCAGACAGATAGCATTGAGCGGATGGTACGTGCTACGCGGAAAGCCTCCGCATGGGGCCATTCCTCCGGGATGCATTGGTCATGGAAACTCATGTGTTGACAAAGCTCGTCGACATCGAGGCGCTTGTCCAAGCTATACGAGCCAATGTCAGCCGAACCTGTCACCGCTGGAAGCTATGCCCAAACGTACTCTTTATGAACCACCTCGAGCACGTCGAGGACAGTGATCGGCCGCGATAATTGGATCTTGCCATGGTCGACCAACCAGCGCCCCATGATCGGCAACAACATCATGGTAGACACGGGAGCACACGTAGCGAAGCTGCGCGCAGCTAGGGGGTGGTCTGTGAGATAGAGCCCCGGATAGTCGTCGGGTAGCGACTTGTAGCCCGGGATGTCAATTCGACGCGCGGGAGCGCCAGGTGTACGGAGATGAGCATCGCGCTCGACTGGCGTCGTTTCTATAGCGAAAATGTTCCTGTCGCGCTTGAACTCGATGTCCCCGAACAGCCTATGGCTCAAGATTGCCACATAATCCTCGTGGTTCAAGGAATCATACGGCTGGAATGGTATGACCTCGCCCGCGATATTACGCATGGACTCTCCTGGTATGCGTCAAAACAGGCATGCGCATCCCAAGGAAAGTGGTGATTGAATGCGAAGTGTACTCACGGTTGTACTCCAAAAGTGCCTCCCCACAGCGTGGATGCCTACAGAATCCGTCCCGCACGATACAATCCAGAGCGATGTGCTTCCACGTAAGGCCGTCAAAGTCGCCCCAAATCTCCTGGGGGAGGTTTTCGAGTCGGCTCAAGCCTGCACCGATGCCGCAATTCCAGCAAGCAAGTTTCCAAAACGCGTCCGGGTCCTGAGCAGAGTCGTAGAGCGCGGCGACGCGCGGACTGCTGAGATAGTAGCAACCATGGGTGCGCAAGTCAGAGGGATCCAGCAGCTCTTTGATGACGAGCAGCAGCTCCGCCGGGAAGTCGAGCTTGCGGCGATATTGGAGAGTGCCGGGGCTCGCCATGCCGTCGCCAGAGGGAGTCTAAGGTGGTGGTGGTTGGTGCAAGAGCGAGTGGCCGGCGGGACAGAGTCAAATCATTCGTTCTCCGACGCTCGTTCAAACACGTTATTCATTGATTATGACGGTTAGCTAGTGATCTGGTAGCGAGAAAGTGAGCGGGGCAGGACGCCTTCGGCTACGAGTTTGTAGGTGTGCGCTAAGTGCACTCCAAGTAAGCGAGAACTTCTGAGAGCGTCAGTCGGTGCTAGGCTCAACTTGGCAACTGTGGCAGAACGACTCGCGCCGCATGCCAGTGGTGCGGCAGGTCAGGGAATACTCAGGTGGTAAGTCGGCTTTGCCTCCATGAGCTATGGAAGGACTAATGACGTTGTGATGGTTGATATACCCAAAGAAGAGGCCAGATGGCCTGAGTATGTTACCCTCGACACCTGTGTATCGGACACTAGTGTCGATGCGATCTTGTGCAGCAGACTGAGACCGATTCCACTTCACCAAAACGATCTTGGGAATAGTAACGTAGGATCCGCGAAAGCCACAATGATGAATGTCCAAATGATACAACGAACGCGCAGAGCTCCAACGGTAGACATAAGAGACACAACGAAATTGTCACTCGATAATGCTCAGCTCCCGTCTCCGCGTCCGTGCGAACTCGTCCTTGTAAGTATTCCAAATCCTGCAGCCATGAAACAGGTCATGAGCCACTGACAGCGCGGGCGTAGCATAAGGGCGAGGCTGGCACGCACCACATGAGCTCATCTATGTACTTTTGCTGCACTCGCGTGATTTCTTCTAGTGTCGGCTTGTCGCATTGCACGACGTGTATAGGATGACCAACTATATGCGGTGCATCGGAGCCTCTCAGCAAGCCGCACAATACGTGAGTTTCGGGGAGAGGTACTCACTAACGGCGACGATTCGTTTGCGATAAGGCATCAAGCCTAAGTTGTCTGTTTCGGGCCCGTCAGCGACAGTGGCAGACGGATAAGTTGTCCAGCAATATCGCGCACAATTTAACAGCCCTCTGCCATGAAACAGGGGGAGTGTGAACCCAAACGCGTTCTGGAACTTCTTCTGAAGGTTGTATAACGTCGTGCCCTTCTCATTGGGCATTTGCTGAAAGATCTGTATAATGACACAACGCGGATGAGCAACCGATGGGCTGCGAGATGGCTCCACCACTCACGTCATTCTCTCCAAAAGAGAATACAGGTACTAAATCGGCGCTGCTCAAGGAGTGTGAACAACTCGCAGAGTTCTATGATGCTGGTAATGTACGCACCCGTGTTGGATGGCGACCTTGATGAACCCAAGCCTGTTCATACCATTAGCTATCAACGCCGTAAATGCACACCACGTCTTGACTCACCGCTTCCGCAATGTCAGGTCCGCCGTCCCAGGATGTGCACTTAGGCTCTCCGCAGCGCCGCCCACCACGATAGTGATGGAGTTCCCGGGGCCCTTCTTCAATATGTTTGAGCACGACTGCTTGGAGACGGAACAAATGCCCATGGCGAGGATGATGTCGCGGTAAAATGGCATGCGGAAGTTGGACGCGAGTGTGAGTAGGTGGGGGATGATACCTGGGAACGCCTCGGAGAAGCCGGTACCTGGAGGAGATTCATGCATATGAACTAGGATGCTCGATTACATTTGAGCCTATCGAACGTACTTTCCGTGGCAAATGTGCAGATCGCGCCCCTGCCGTAAGATGCTAGTTAGAAGCTGTGATGACACGGGCGGAATGAAGTGCTCACATGCCGATGATCCCTGTATGCAGGAAACTGGTTGAGCATACATATGCGTACAGGAAGCGGTGGTGTGCGTACCATGTGGGTGGTATCCGAAGACATATGGTCTATCTGGGGGCAATTCACATGTCTTGTCCAAACCACTGACTGTCAGATTTCAGCTCGTGGGGAGGTATGGACTTCGCTCACCTTCAAAAATCTGGCACGGGACGCATTAGCATGAGCAATCGGGAGTAAAGGCAGGACTTACGATGCGGGATAGTACTCGGCAAAGTACCGCCAGAAACTCATGGAGCGGAACCACGGGCTCAGCCTTCCGCCATGTTCCGGGCTCTTGTCAATATATAGTACCCATATCATGTAGGCAGTTAACAGAGGCCATAGTGGCGGAAACGAGCTGCGCCAGAATGAGGACTCCGTATACGCAGGTTGGGGTGTATGGACCGGGCAGGATCGGAGACGGGCTTACCAGAGGATGAGAAACACGGTGATACACCAAACGATCGTCGTTGACCATATCGCTACTGCAAGCGTCTGCAGTCGCCTCTTCCTTGGGATCTTCGAGGGAACGAACCTAAGATAGACCGCCCAGCACTCGAGTCAGATACTGGTTTGTTGCAGCAAGCTAAGATGAAGAGACAGACTCGATATGAGCATGGAGGTTGGCGACAGGCTTGAGTGGTGTTGTGGTAAGACTGTGAAGGCTACTGAGACGTTCACGGAGAGAAGTGGATGAGACGGTGCGTGTGGCCGAAGTGAACGCCTTCCGGACTTCCATGGTGCGCTTCGAGCGTGGCAGGGCAGCTGAAGAGGACGGACTTGGACGCTAGCACGCTAGGCAAGGGCGCGTCCGGTGTATACGCTTTCCCGCGAAATGAAAAGAGTGGAGCAGGAACGAGCAGGAGAAGAGGAAGAGAGGAGGAAGGGACCGTGAGGAATGTTGCGAGAGACAGAGAGATGAAACCAAGGCAGAGTGTGCCAGACTCGAGTTCCCCGGCAGCCTGTCGCGGACAAGCCGCGCGTGGGCCAAGGCATATGATATGGCGTCACTGGGCGCTACTCCCTCCTTCTCTCAGTACCTGTCCGTCTAAATGCCACCAGCTCAAAAGTACAAGGCACTCCGAGAGAAGTTCACGAGGAGAGGTCTATTCTACTACTCAATGCATGCAATTCACATGTTGTGCCTACAGGGTTTCAGGGTACATTGGGCCACGCGGAGCGCCATCATACCGAGTCCGACGCGTCAATCCAATGACAGATCCTCCGCAACGTTTCTGTGCGCTCCGGCTCGTGCCAAGTAAAGACCACAAAGTCATGAAGAGCATCAGGCGGAATGTCCAGGACCGCCTTCACGCCGTCCGCGTCCATGCGCTCTTTGAGCGCTCTAGCGTCGTCCGCGATGCGTTCCGCCCCGCCCGCGACAATATAGGTTTCAGGGAATCCTTTGCAAAGGGCCAGACCGTCAGGGCCAGGTTTGACGTCCAACGACATGGGTGAGATGTAGCGGTTCGTGCCGGCCTCCTCCAGGGGCAGCGGCCCTAGATAGGATACTATGCTGTACTTGCCGAACAGCTCTCCTTCAGGCAGCGCGCCGAAGATATCCGTCGACGCGTTCCGCACGACCAAGGACTCCGGCCCGCATCTAGTTATCAACAGGTCCAAGCAGGGCGACGCGACCAGCAGGCGTCCGGGGGGSCGGGAGAGACGGCGTAGGGTTCTCCAGGAGGTGCCGTACGAGTGCGATTGCGAAGTTGGCCCCGGCAGAGTCGCCCGCGAGGATGATGTTCTGTGGCTCGAAGCCGGCTTCTTGAACGAGGTACCAGTAGCCTGCGAGGCAATCGAGTAGCGCTGCGGGGAATGGGTTGATCTGCGGCCGAGGTGCAGAGGCAGCAAGACGGCAGTCGACGGCGAACGTGCGCTCGAGCGTTAGGGAGTGCTGCAGAATCCCGCGCGTGAAGTTGGCGGTAAGGTCGGATGGCCTCGCAGACCCGTACTAGTCAAGATACGTGGATGAGTATGCGTGTCTGCGTACAGAGATCAACTCGATGATGACCTACAGCGAATGCACCGCCGTGGAAATGCAGCAACGTCTTCTCGCCCGGCATCGCCTTGGGCCCATGCCACTTGTATCCCTTCTTCAACAACCAGTAGCCAGGGATTCCCACCGGCCTCACGCCGGTAATATCAGCGTAACGACGCAGCTCCCCGCAGAACAGCTCCTCAGGGATCGGCTCAACCCACGCGGATTTCGCGTCCTTCAGCGCAGTATCCGGGAGCTTCGCCGCAACGGCAGGTTTAGGCCCGCCGCGCAAGTCCACGACGGTCCCGATCGCGAACAGCTCCTGGAGCGTCCGCACGATGAGCGCACGCTTGAGGGTCCATGCGCTGCGTGGGCGCGCGGAAGGACGCAGATACCACAGCGTCCAAAATGGGAGCTTTGCGAGGAGCGAAGTGGTGGCATAGACGAGGTATATCGCCTTGAAGGGCTGCTGGTTCAGAACATTGCCCATCTTGTTTGGCCGACCCCTCGAGTGTAGGTTCAAGTAAACGGTATCTACCGTCGTTTGTGAGTGCGACTATAAATGCAGTTTATAAGCATCATCATGATGACTTCTGTACTCACGGTGATTTCCAATACAAGGGGCCGCATCTCATGCACAAGATGACCGAAGCGGAACGTCATTTTGCTTCAAGTGCCATTCTGCTACTGCTTGATATAGAGACGTATGAACGTTCTGTGCCTAGGTGGAGAGGACTTGCACAAGTTATGGACGAATCGACATGGCCGTACGGTTGGACGTCGCCCATATGTGTGGCGTGGCATACGGACGAGTTCCTTAGACGCCGGTACATACTTGATGCTTCAAGCCTGTCAACTCACAAGTTGCTCATGCGAACACCGATGATTCCAAGCAAGGTATTAGAGATGAGAAACAATGCGATTCGATATACTACAAAGGCCAAACGATCTAGTCATTTTGCAACACAAAACTACAGAGCTTGAAGCAAAGACCACGTCTTCCATCGTCCATCATATGCGCGCGGGAGGAGAATTGCTGAGAGCGTGGGGCGTTCAGGCGTACAAGTCGTCGTCTTGCGCGTCCTCGCCGAAGCCGGCATTGCTCGCTGCAGGCGCGGCCGTGGGCGCGGAAGTACCGGACTCCGGGAACTTGAAGTTCGAGCCGAACGAACGCGACTGCTGCAGGTTCTGCGCGAACATCTCGTATCTCCGGATGTCAGCATCAGACACCGAACGACGAGCGAAGCGCATGGCCTCTTCGAAGTGTGCTCTGTAATACGAAGTGAGCAACATCGTCGTGAGATAATGGCTAGGAAATCTTACCTCGTGATGACGGGGACGGGGTCTTCCTCATCCTCCTCGTCCTCTTCCATCTTCACGTCGCCAGCGTCCTCCTTCTCCTTCTTCTCCCGTGCCCTCCGGATGTCAGCCTCGATACTCTCACGGATCGCAAGCTTCGCAGCACGCTGACAGATCTCAGTGAGATCAGCACCAGAGAAGCCATGCGTGTGCTTGGCGAGGAAGCCGAGGTCGACATCGGGGGCGACCGGACTCTTCCTGAGCGCGGCCTTGAGAATAGCGAGACGTGAAGGCTCGTCGGGAAGGGGAATGTAGATCAGTTGGTCTAGACGACCAGGTCGGAGAAGGGCAGGATCAATTTGGTCTGGCCTGTTCGTCGCGCCAATGATGAAGACGTTCTTCTTGACGTTCATACCATCCATCTCCGTGAGGATTTGGTTCAGCACACGGTCACCGGCACCGCCAGCGTCCCCAGAGGAGCCACCGCGAGCCTTCGCGATGGAATCGAGTTCGTCGAAGAACATAACACAGGGAGCAGCGGCGCGAGCCTTGTCGAAGACGTCGCGGACGTTGGCCTCGGATTCACCGAACCACATCGTGAGTAGTTCGGGACCCTTGATCGAGATGAAGTTCGCCTGGGTCTCGTTCGCAATCGCCTTCGCGAGCAGCGTCTTACCAGTACCCGGAGGACCGTAGAACAGTACGCCCTTGGACGGGGACATACCGTACTTGATGAACTTCTCCGGGTGCTCGACAGGGTACTGCACAGTCTCCTGGAGCTCCTGCTTGACCTTGTCGAGACCACCGATATCCTCCCACTTGACAGTAGGTACCTCGACGACGGTCTCACGAAGGGCGGAGGGATTCGACGTGCCGAGGGCAAAGCGGAAGTTGTCCATAGTGACACCCAGCGAATCAAGGACCTCGGCGTCGATTGTGTCTTCGTCCAAGTCGATGAGGTCCATCTTCTCACGAATCTGCTGCATGGCGGCTTCTGAGCACAGCGCAGCAAGATCAGATCCAACATAACCGTGAGTATCTGCGGCAATCTAGGAAAAGATCAGTCGAACGCGAACAAACCGGTGTCTAATGGAACACACCTGCTCAAGGTCAACGTCGTCGGCAAGCTTCATGTTCTTGGTATGGATACGGAGGATCTCAAGACGGCCAGTAGGATCAGGGATACCAATGTCGACCTCACGGTCGAAGCGACCGAAGCGGCGCAATGCAGGGTCGATCGAGTTCGGACGGTTGGTGGCGGCCATTACAACAACGTTTGAACGCGCCTTCAAGCCGTCCATGAGAGTGAGCAGCTGAGAGACAACACGGCGCTCGACCTCGCCGTTCGTCTTCTCACGCTTGGGCGCAATAGAGTCAATTTCGTCGATGAAGATGATCGACGGCGAGTTCTTCTCCGCCTCCTCGAACGCCTTCCGCAGGTTGCTTTCGGATTCACCGGCCATCTTGCTCATGATCTCGGGCCCGTTGATTAGGAAGAAGAACGCGCCGGTTTCGTTGGCCACCGCACGTGCCATGAGCGTCTTACCCGTACCAGGGGGACCGTACATGAGAATGCCGCGAGGAGGCTTGATTCCGATAGCCTTGAATAGCTGAGGATGACGGAGGGGAAGTTCGACGAGTTCACGGATTTGCGCCATCTGCTTACGGCAGCCACCGATATCGTCGTAGCCAACCTCATTGAGATTCGCCTCCTCTTCTTCGCGCTTGACGGGGTCACCCTCTGAAACACCACAAGTGGATCAGCTATTTGCAGGCCTCGTTCACGAGCAGCAACTGACCCGTGTGGATGACTGTGTCCTGCGCAACAATACAGTATTCGGCCGGATCGGTTTCGATGACCTTGAATTCAACTGTCCGCATGCCACCCCGGACAAGGAAGGTATCGCCCTTGCGCACTGGCCGGTATGCTATGCGGAGTCAGACAAGGTCGATAGCACATAGCTTCACGACGACGTACCTTCCAGGAAGTACGGCTTGAGATAAACATCGAAGATGTTACCGCTCAAACCCTCAATCGAGTCGTCGAAGGGGAGGATGTGTACGCGCTTTCCGTACTTGATATCCAAGCATGGGTGCACGTTGACCATATCGCCAAGCTTGACGCGCAGGTTGTTACGGGCGACCTTGTTCATCTGGATCTTGCCCTCCTCGACTTCGTCTGAGCTCAAGCAGATGAGGACCGTATCGTGACGCTTCTTGCCCCTACATACCAATTGTCAGGAGAACGTTTTCGCGAATGATTGGCATATACTCACCGAACGATGATGGTGTCTCCGCGGAAAAGCTGGAGGGTCTCCATCGTCGCGGGGTTCATTGTGGCAACTACCAATGTCAGTCAACTCTTTGCATCTTTCATAACAATGGTAATATGTATTCTTACCGGAGTTGTCATCTGACGTCGCCTCATCGACGATGAGACGGTTCGGCCTATGTTCAAGGTTAGCGGTATTCCTGATTGATTGGGCCTAGCTATACGTACGACTTCTTGGGTCTAAGGATCGCAGTGCTGGTGTCGTCGGTAGGAGCAACGGGTCCACTGGGGTCAGCCATGTCGTACAGAGTCGTGAAAAGGGTGGTGGAAGGAGTGAGAGACGTAGACCGAGGACGGGCTTATGAGGTTTGGAGACAAGGACGACGCGCGTCCCCTGCTGCATTACTCGACGCGTCACTCTCCGGGGGCGTGGGAACATTATCGGTCTTCCGGACACTTCGAGTGCTCTCTCACGGCCCCAGTATGGCAACTCTTTCCATACGGAGGCGCCTCCTCCGGCGCGAAAGCTCAAACGCTGACTGAGAGATCGCCGCGGCAGCGGTGGTTTCAAAGTGCCACTGTCCATGCACCTCGGCTTCGTACTCAGTTAGTATACACGTATACCGAGTGAATTACATATACAACAACATGATGATTCATCACAGACAGAGAAATTTGCCCATAGCGCTACACTTTGTAATTCTGCAGGCGGATCAGATGTGAATACCAGGAATCCAGGATTGCTGATACGTGGTCGGAACGTATACAAGGATAGTGGATTGGAACCTAGGGTCACCATTACATTTCTTCATCGTCAAAGTTGATTTCCTCAACCGGATAGTCCCCAACCTTGACCCTCTCAGGTTTGACGAACACACCGCAGTTTGGAGGACATTGAAAGTACCGCTTTCCCTTCACCCTGATCATCTCAACGTGTGAGGCCTGCGAAGAGTCGTACGAAGGAAGACAAGCGACTTACGAGCCATCGTTCTTTCCTATTGGCTCATCGTACTCGATGCCGACCCAGATTCCTTTCGCAAATTCTGTCTGGCCGACATACTGGACAGTACCACGCTTGCGGAAGTCCTCTTCAGTGGATTCTACTTCACAACGAGCACCGATGGGTATATC
The DNA here is from genome assembly GCA_029747595.1 of Trametes cubensis. NCBI lineage: Eukaryota > Fungi > Basidiomycota > Agaricomycetes > Polyporales > Polyporaceae > Trametes > Trametes cubensis. The sequence goes on from JAPEVG010000018.1 coordinate 76,669, forward strand.
CACGTTCTGTGGCTCTTGGGATTCTTCGGCGGGCTTGTCTGCAAAGCGCCCGATCTTATTCCGTTGTTTGTATGCAAGCACGGTGTCTAGACATCTCTCATCAGAATCTAGGCAAAACTTACTAGGGAGGTATGCATACCTTGCCGCTGGGCATATTCCGTTTCGCTGAGCTCGAACTTCTCAACCTGGGACGTGTCTGATAGCTGGCCGGTGAAAGATGTAGCTGGGTTCAAGTCCGCCACCTGAGGTTGACGCAGTGATCATGAACAACCGTCTCTTCTCGTGACATCGGAGATTGCTCACTTTGAGCACTTGCCAGTCGTGAACACCATAGAAACCCAGCGGTCTGCTGTCGTCCGCGAGGACACAGAGCGGTTGTGTGGCGTCTTCGGAAGGGAGAACTGATATCTCTTGGTTCTGTATGGGTATACCGGTAATCAACTCAAGCTTGCTCTGCGCATATATGCCATCCGAACGTGAGCAAGCCGCAACGATTTGGACGAGAAGTAAGACGTACCTTGAGTTGAGCGACTGTCAGGCTGAGGTCGAATCGCCTTTCCGACCGTGTGTCAGGAGACACAACAAAGACGTTGACTGTACTACGCGTAGCCATCCCGGTTATTCAGTGTCCACAGAGACAGAGAGGAGCAACTTGCATTGGTTGAGATGGCCTCATGGTAGCCTTGTCCTCGTGTGTGCGCTTCTAGTTCTTTCGAACTCGGACGAATCCTATGCAGTATTGGGGCAGACCGCTCTGGCAGTAATGCACAAGATTGACGTGTATTATCTCGAAGGCAGACTGCTAGTCCGGTAGTATAGCCTGTTCGTAGAAGACGAGCAAGATGTGGTATGCACCAAACGAGCGCGTCGGCGCGCGTCCTCCGGGAACGCCGCGCGCTTGCTCCGACACCGCGTACCCATTTCCCGGTCACCGAGTCTGACTTGGCCGCCAACTCCGAACCCGACATGCGCATGACCTGCAGCCACACCGGCTCCATCGCCGGTTTGTTTGCGTGCAGCGAGCTCGAGTCTCGAGACGTCTCCCTTTTCTTCCTTGTCGTCGTGAAGGGTGTGCGGGAATGAGTGCGTTTATTCGAACGGCCCGCCGTCGCTTGAGCTCGGTATACCAGCCGCGCCACGTTCGGTATTCATCCATTCGCGTGAGTACCATGTTGTCGTACCTGCATTTCGCAAATGCATGATGCTCATGAATATAGACTTGTATTCTGTAGGCCCTTCAGGATAGATTCAAGGATCCCACTTCCCCCTTCCACATTGCTCCCGGAACACAAGGACCCGAGTCGCCTGACCCCCCTACCGAAGAGCTCTCTCCCGCGGAAGAAGGGCGCGCCAAGTTCATCGAGCTCGGGTTTGACCCCGATAGCTTTTGGGAGCAGCCGATCGTGTGGGGAGACCACGATTCATTCCAGTGAGTGGCCTAGGAGGCTCATACGGTTTGCCATAAGACCTATGCTGAAAACGACATCCCAGGCATGTCAACAACGTACGCTATCGTGCGTGATTCATTACTATTCACCAAGCGAGCACAATCACGGACTCATAACACGTCTATAGTCCGTTTCTTTGAGTCCGGCCGTATCCACTGGATGCGCGCTCTCGGTCAGGAGATAGGCGGACCTGCGAAAGCGGAAGCCATGATCAAGGGCAAAGGTGTCTCGCTCATCCTGAAGTCGATCTCCCTCGACTACAAGCGCCCTGTCGTCTACCCTGACACATTGCTGGTCGCCCACAAACCCCACCCTGGCCCATTGCGAACCTCGTCCCAGGTCGACAGTCCAGAAATTACCACCCGTCGGCAGGCGAAGACGCACTTCCACGTGATGGGCGCGATATGGTCGTATGCGCAGCGTCGCATCGTGACTGAATCTGACTCCGTGCTCGTGTGGTATGACTACGACAAGCTCACGAAGTGCGACCCGGGAGAGGAGGCAAGAGCGGTTCTTCAGCGGAGGATGAATCTTGGCAAGGCGGCCCGCGACCCATAGTAGACTGCAGCGACATATCATGCCAATGTTATATTCTTCTTGCTTCAAGTATGTGGATTTGTGGCTAGGTGAGCTAGGGTCTTTCCTCGTACGCCATGGACATGTGCTGACTTCGTGCGATTAGACTAGTGTCTGCACACAGTATACAGCTGTGTCCTATCGCTTATAGTTCGACTACTCACCTTTGTAGAAATATGCCAAGATATGTGGAGCTGCCCTGTCGTCCGAATCGACTCTGAGCAAATTCACGACGTATAGTAAACGCATCTCTACACGCCCTTGGCCGAGCCCTCGATGATCGTGAAGATGTGCTATAGGACCCTTCCTGCAGTGATGACCTCCAGTACTTTGAAGACCAAGCCCTGAGACTGACTCGAGCGGAATAGTACAGACCCTGAGGATGATCTGTATATCCATGATGTGCACATGTGCATGGTGTTGGGCGTACTCGTTGAATCGTTCACAACTTCACACCGGACAACGGCTGGAACTTGGGCACACCCTCAACAGGTGTGGGCGCCCAAAGAACCGGCTTTCGGGCCGTGCCGAGAACGTCGGTTCAGGTCGGTCGAGGCGCACCGGGAGTAAGCCGCGGTCTTAATGGGCTGGGCCCAGACTCTGACCAGAACTACGCTTGCACTGGACGTCATGTAATACCTTGTTGGACCACGTTTACTTTCCCATGCAATGGCTTGTCTCAGCACGCTCACTACATGGCTCTCAGCAGTGCATGCAGCGGGCGGATCCAACGCAACTGCGAAAAGTACTTGTCATGACAGATGAGCTGGGGACAATGTCGACAAAGCGATGGATGTGCTGTCTGGATGTCGTACGGTGACTGCTGTCGTCAAGTCCGAGGAGGCCGCACCTAGAATCTTATGGCATGCGCGCCTCCTCGCGAAGTGGGGCTATCCCTCCCGCCTAGACTCACCCAAAGCAGTGCATATCTGCATATCTCTTCCTTTACGGGTCGTGCCCAGCACTGCGTGCGTAATTCACGCAGACACCATGACTCCCATCTGGTAAGTTCCTGCTACACTTCCGCCAGCCGGTCAGTCTGGATTGCCAGGCTACGCGAGTTCCGCCATGTTACGGAGCAGTTCGCGTCCTACGCTCGCCGCGCGCAATTGCATGCCATATAAGAGATGCTATGGGATGCGCCCGAGTTGTTCGTCAAGCTCAGCCGCCAGCTACTACTACTACCAACGCCTCCACCGCTATCTCCTTCCTCGAGTTGGCCTCTCTACCAGTCATGCCAACCTGTGTCGTGTGCCTAGACGCACTCAAGGACCCCGCTGCCCTCCCTTGTGGTGAGTGACGCCTGATGATTGTACCCGTACCGAAGATGCTCATATATCATGACTCCGCAGGGCATGTCTTCTGCTATGACTGCGTCATCCGCCTCGTCCGTTCCGTCTCCCCATTCTCCACTAGCCACTTTTGTCCAACCTGCAAAAAGCCTTACACTATCTGTGAGTCTCATCGATCTCTCCGTGTTGCTTCCTAGCACTGAGCCGGTTTGTGCAACGCACAGCGAATGTGGATCCGAACCTGGTCCCTCATCACCTCCGGCAGCATGTGACCCCATCCGTGCGCAAGCTGCACCTCGAGTACAGCCTCCCCATCCCTAACAAGGGGACCGCCACCAACGCGGAGTGCGAAAGGCTGCTTGCCGAGAACGCCTCCCTGAAAAGCTGCTGCTTCGTGTGGCGAAAGCGTGCCGCCGTCCACGCCACGGCGACCATGGGCTTCGTCGGACTCGCCCGGCTCGCTCGCGACTACGGCCTGAAGATGAAGAAAGAGCGCGACGAGTTTGAAGCGAAGTACAACGAGCTGAAAAAGCTGTACGAGGAGAAGACGTACGTCGTCTCCATGACTTCCCATCTACAACGCAGAGTGCTCACTGTCCCCGCAGACGCACGCCGGAAACGCCCCCCCGATACACCCTCGTGCCCACCATCACCCCGTTCTGCCGAGCTCCGCTCTGGCACGCCACCGTTCCCACATATCGATCCCGTCGAGGCAGACCTCCCGCCGAGTATTGCCCGCGCGGACCACAGGCCTCTGTCTCGCACGCTCTACCGCCTGCCCTCGCCAGCGCTGAGTGACGAGAGCTTCTGCTCCGAGTGCCCAGACTGCCTGGNACAGGAAGCGGAAACTCGATACCGACGAGGCTGACGACGCTCCAGAGCGGCCGATCAAACGGTCGCATTCTGCTTCCCCCAGCCTCCCTGCCACGCCGGTCATGTCCAGCCCCGGCGAAGGGGCATTTGCAAGCTACCTCCAGGGCTCGCTCACCCTCTGACTGTGCTGCGGTCGGCCGGCATATGCAGTTGCTTCCCGCCTCCCCTCTATTCTGCCGATTCTCCTTTGTGCGGTTCCATCTGCGATGTCTCCCCTCTATACCCTATTTGAACCAATAATGGGCCCTGACGTTGCCATCCACCCCACTCCAGACTCGCCATATCTCACGATTGCCTATTCTCTGGTGTCCGACGCGTTTCATTCTCATCAGTTATTTCCTTTCTGCATTTCCCCCCTATTCTTACGACCTAACGACGACCAACGATAACATGTCCGAATTGTAAAATGTATCATTAGCACGCGCGCAGAGCTCTGATGTCCTATATTCGAACGTTGGGCTGAACACTGATGTTTCCTGCGTCGCCTATACCCTCCCATCCCGTTGCCAGTGTACATCTAGAATACATACATCACTAAATGCGCTTGCGCCATGCGCAAAGCTTATCCTCGTATCCAGAGAATAAGTGTGCCGTATCTGCCCGAGTCTCTCATGCCTGCTTCTCGAACAAGGACTATCCTGGAATGATCATTTGCCCGCATTCCCTGCCAAAAACCGCACGCCTTCGCCGTCGGAAACCGCAATGATTTGCGCGCGATTGGACTTCGTGAGCACGGAGACTGCTTTACGGAGTATTGGCAGAGGGATCCCCGACAGGGGTGAAGGGACCGGAGGCTCGATGATCTCGTAGAAAGTCATGATCGTGTTCAGCTGCCCGGTCGAGTTCGCCTATTTTTCTACTGCGTGAGTACGAAGACGCTATCACTCATGGGGCGCAGACTCGTTCACTTACCCAATCGTATAGCACTTGTGCCCACTCTTCGGGCGTTCTCCAGTAAAGCAAGACTGAAGAGGTTTGCCGGGGAGGCTCGTACACCGCATGGCCTTTCGCTACCATGTCAGCCAATATCGCACTCAGATGCGGCGACAACAAGCGCCCTGGAGCCCAGAGAACGTGCAGAACGCGTCAGGAATAGCCGAATTCCAGGACGGAAGGTGGGCTGACTGTTTATCCTGGGGTTGCGCAGGACTTCGTCCCACTCGCTTCCCGGGACGTCTGCGTCTTCGGCGCGGATCATAAACAGCCGCTTGTGTCGCGCGTACGAAAGAATGAGGCGGGTCCAGTTCTGCGCGACGACCGCTTGCGTCCGGGGATTCGGCTGCTGCCTGACATTAAACTCATTGAGCATGCGATAGATGAGAGGAGAAGTTTGGGAGCAGTCTCACGTGAAGAAGGGCGGTGCCGCGTGGATAGATGGAAGTAGGAAGCCTGGAGAAGTTGCTCAAACGTGCGCAACGTGTGGTGTTAGGGAGCCTACCTGACTGCGTCTTGTGAGGTGAGAGTGCTAGGTTCATTTTGCTCCTAATAGGTCGGACGACGATTTATGTTGGGTCGCGATAGCACGACGAATACGCTATCTGCGGGGGAAAACGCCGGGCGCCGTAGCGGAGGTAGCGATGATCGATGATCCCTGGTTGCGGTCCGACAGGTGTGCCTTTGCCAGTTGAAGCTAAGTTCCAGAGGCTGTTTGAACACTTCTGTTAGTGCTCAAGCACGTTATCGAAGATCATCGTTCTAAATGACGATTGAAGGAGGTAGCAGGACACAACCCGCCGCAAGCGTCAACGGCATTGCCGTTCGTGGAAACAAGCGCCCGAGAACGTCTTGCCACACCCTTCCACAGCACCGTAGGTCCAAGAATCGTGCTGTGTGTATATCGAAGGTACGCCGTACACTCGAGTAAACACTTGGAAGCATCCTCTAATCATAGTTAGAGTCTGGACACCCTCAGGACGATCTCTTATGGATGATCCACGGCAGTAGAACGTCATGCACAAGCTGAAGAGTACTCTCTAGATTTTACCCGGAAAGGCCTATCCTATCTCTTACGTTTCGGTCACATATATACGCTGCCCGTACCTAGGTCTGCGAAAGCCTGTCGGGAAACATTCCCTATACATACTCTTAGAAGTTACATGGTGGGATGGTCTATGAGTGGCGAGCCCATCGTACTAAGATCTCGAAGCGAAGATGCCTGGTAAGTGTTGCGACACATACGTAATTAATCATACAATGCCCATGCCGCTGGGGGTCGGGCTCGAGCGGCGATGAGCACCGGTTGCACAAGGAAGAGCGTGAATGCCGGCATGGGTGAGCTGAGACTGGTTTGGGGTATTGGGGGCAGTGGAAGCATTCAGCGAGGTTCTTCGCAAGAATATAGAACTCATTCGTACCCTGCAACCGCATGGAGCCTGTCGGCCAGCACCATTATAGACTATAAGGGGACGAGTAGACAAGGTCCGAGGGCATGGGAGGTCGCCGTGTCCATATAAGGGGTTGATTGCCATGTAAAACGTTACACGTCTCAGCCACGATTCGCCAAACACCTGGTCCATGTCGATGAAGAAGCGTCGTGGACTAGGTTTACGGAATCAGGGCCCCGAACTTTGCTGCATTGTAGGCAGAAGCCTCCGAACACTCTTTGAACGGGCAGGGATCGCAGCACTCATCGAGTTCAGCCTGTCAAAAGCTTCAGGACGTGCCAGCACGTTGGAGAAATCAACGGCTCGATGGATTTGAGTAGTACGAACACACCAAACTCGTCATTGTACCCTCGCATAAGCCATACAAGAAGCCACCCTTCACCGGTCGTTTCAGTTTTCCAACTTCAGGAGCTCGTGTCGCCGAAGTTGGCTGAGGGAGTACATTGGACGAAAAGTCGCCCATTTTGCGCATTCGCGGACTCTTCCGTGGTCGGAACCAGTACAGGGTGCGCGAAGATGACAGAGAAGGTGCTTTTTGTGCGCAGGGAACGGCGAAAGCGGGTGGTGCCAGGGTCTTTCTGCTGAACGTGGACACATACTGGACCAAGACGCTCTCGCGTCATGCCGCGCCAAATTGCGGGTTCCGTCCACGGTTCGGCAAGACCGAATCGCCCATCAGGCAAGGGCTCATATAGTCGCCGTATACGACCTTGACGCGATTTCCCTCATTGCATATCTGTGGGTCCCGCGAGGGCGGCGACGTGAGTCTCAGAAATCCTTCGTTTATTTGATAACGCTGCGACGGCCTATATATCCCCCGTGGCAACATCTGTTCGCCGCCAACTCCTGTTGCGCTCATCGCCAGGACACGAGCAGTAGCCCAACCCCAAAGCGACAAGATGACCCGCATCGGCACGTAGCTGAGAACGAGATGCTAGCCGATACTTGCTAGAGGCGCATGATGGCCCCGGATACATTCCCCGTACGTTGAGCCGAGTTTGCCTAGCCATTCGACCGAGATTTTGCTAGCCGATTCTGTCCCATGCGTGGCCGTGGAAGCAGCATTAGGGCGTCTCGGCGCGATTCACCAGATCCTGGTCGTAACCATCGTCTGCCCAGGCGGGTTCTCCTACAAGATGCAGTTCAGTTTTCTACGTCGGCGAGCATCACTCGAGAGGCTGAGGCAAGTGCTCACCTCTGGAACGGCCGTGCGTATCCCGTTCTCGTTGCTCTAGAACAGCGGGTCACCATACGTGCTGCGAGATTGGCGAGTACTTCAAATGCACCTGAGTTTGTAGTATCTTCTGACCTTTCCGGTTCACGTAGCGTGTTGTCACCACATCGACCACAGGCAAAAATGCGATGGCTTGGGCAAGACACCATACACATCTTCCTCTGATACCTCCCAAGAGTAAGTCAAGATCATCAAAGGGTCAGTCAGGTAAGTCAAGACGAGCTAGATGACATATTGCATATTGACTTGCCGCTCAACTTGTCACAATCTTGGATGTAGCAGGGGAAGTAACTGGCTGTGATACCACGACAGCTCATTCTATGGCTTCTCGATGCGCCATTCTCCTCGCACCTACACATCTCAATGGAGAACGCCGACGGCCTTGCCGTAGGCCAACTCCCTCGCAAGGTAAGAAGGACGAGATAAATGTGGTGGAACTTACGGCTGAGTTGGAAGGCGGCGTCGCAATTGGCTAACACTTTGACGGAGTTTCCCCTTGATTCCCGTTGCCAACCGCTCGGGCTTCGAGGCCTTTGGTTTGCCACCGAGAACAGGAGCATGTGCATCGCGTCGGAGTGCGAAGGAGACCGCTAGATGGTAGCGGTTCGACGGTCCACCACCAGTCCAATTTGTCACCGACGGAGTACCCGATTCGGCAATAACCGTCATCCAACCGCCCCGGCTACAACGTTCGTCTCTCTGCCTGGCGCCTGCGTCGCCTCCCCCACGACCTGCAGCAGCAAAGTCTCCTCTCGCTCGAGTCAACGTCGCTCTATGCTGCTCACGAACTGAGCACTAACTCTACCGCTACCTGGGCTGCATGCTGGCTTCGCCCTCACATCAATCCTGATACACCGTCGAACCCCTCCCCTCCTGCGCATGACGCCCAACTCGACCCTCAACCTCATGTGTTGTCTTCGACGGCATTTGCGAAACTCTTTCGGCCCACGATCGGCTCTTTCTCGTCTCACTGTATTCCATCGTCGAGAAGGGCCCTCTTCCTCAAGCACCTGGAACGCACGGGGTTGAACGTTAAATTCCAGGGATGCAATTTCAGGATAGCAGCGCCCGATCAGTGCTTCGCAATAGGTCAGCACAACGCTCCTTAGCATCTGGTGTGTCGACCGCTTTGCCGCCGACCAGTACGTTTTGCAGCGAGCATCCCTTATTGCACCGATGCAAGCCATTTCAAACGCCATGAACAAACGCTAACCGTAACATGCAGGGGCGAGGTTCTATTCGATCACAATTGCCGGATCACTTCCAGACGTGGTTGACGGGCTCTCCAACGTTGGGCAGTGAGCACTAGCGGCGATCCCTTGCACTTCAGCCTGGGATGCTCGCAAACCACCGTCTCGCACTGCTGCACTTGCTTCATGTCTTAGGTCCGTGGTCATTTCTGGCGCCCTGCACGGCCTTGATCTCCTCCGACGGTCAGGTTGTCGAAGCTTCCTCTAGTCTGGCACCTCCTGGCTATTGATGAGCCTACCCGCTTCCCGGACATTGGATTCGATCGTGGGTTCATATTCCGATTTCTCTCCGCCTGGCAACTCACCGTTCCCAATGCGTAAGCGGTGTCTAACAAACATCAGCTATCCCTAGCCTCGCAAAGGAGGAACGGCATCGACATGCCGTCTATCCGCCATAGAGTTCAACACGTTGGAGGGAAGTTCGGCCACGAACCCACGGCGTAAGTACTCTCGAGTTTTTCGATTGGCTCGCTCCCCTGGTGCTGCAAATGCACATCAAGTCGCTTCACGTTGAATACACCTGCAGAGATGGACGATCGGGCATTCCCTTGAAGACGTAGAAGAATCCAGGGATTGAGGGTCGCATCATTTTTTCAGGCCCCGGGAACAGTCTCCAGCATCAACTATGGTTCCAACTCTCGTAGCTCCCCAAAGTGGACCACAGGATTCAGTAGGGAGAGGACCCCAGGCATTCTGTGTTCTTAGACCGCCCATTGCGTACGTTATTCATCTCGCCAGCTTTCCATCGAAATTTATACTGTCCGGTGTTTGCTCTAATGTAAATCATGCTGAATAGCTTATCTGATAAGTGGTCTTCTGACACTTCTCCCATGAATCTTGCGCGGACTGCGCCCGGTCCATTCTTACCTGAACGTTTGCTAGCTATAAATGTTAGTAAAGCTTAAACAACAGGTCTCTGTTAGTATATCGGTTAGTACACGCGCCTGTCATGTGCTGACCGCGCGAAAGCGGGGTTCGACTCCCCGACAGAGAGTTAACTTTTTACCGCTATCGTCGAATCCTCGGTGAATGTCAAGTCAAATGATCTCACAGTAAGCTTCAAGCCTGATTCACTTGTATATTCTTTGGTCTATGATCAAATTCACATCCAACGAGGGCAGCTTCAAATGAAGACGACAGTAGTGATATTAGTACGATATCAAAATCAGTACGAAGGATTCTATAGATAATAAGTATGTATCAATGGCGCCTGCGAGTCAAACTTTGGTCATCTCATTCACTTTCGTCTCCCAAGAATGCCATGATACTCTGTCGAGCGGTCTAAGAAAAACATGTGAGGGCTGAGTCACTGAACGGCGGAATCAGAATGGAAACCCTACACGACGTTTCGGGGCAGTGTCAATTTCGGACTCAGACTCTTTATCCTGGGCTTTGTCGTTGCTGCTCTTGCGACCACGGCGCCTGGAGGAAGGTCCCGCTACCACCTTGTTTGCAAATTCCTGCACGTCCTCTACCGTTGGAATGAGCCAGGAAGTCTAGTCAGATAGTAGTCCATAGAACGGATTGACGCACCAAGCTCCTTCTCAAACTCCCTCTTTGCCTTGATGGCTTTCGCCTGCTCCATGCTCATGCGGCCGGACATGCCTAGGTCGGTCAAGATCTGTCTCAACCGGCGGATCTGGTCCGAGGGTTCATCGAGCCCCTTGAACTCCTTCGACCACACCTTGCGAACTCCGCAAGCAACGACTAGAGACTGATGTGTGCACGCTGTGAACAGAGGCGCTGCACGTTCGTGCAAAAGCGGCGCTCACCTTGAGCCTCTTAATAGTCTCCTCATCTTTCGATAGCTCCTTCGCCGGTTCCTTCCGCTTTTTACCTTCAGTAGGCTTCGCAGTGCGACTCTGCGTATAAATGGCCGTTAGCCTGGGCTGACCCGTAGAGAGCGGACAATGATGCCAACATTCATCTCCTGTGCGGTGCAGAGCCCATGAGCTGGCTACGCGATTACGCCAAATGCATATTGGAACGTACTCCATTCTCGCCCTTCTTCTTACGCTTGCGGGCGGGCGGTTCGTCTACAAGCACTGACATCTCCGACTCGCTTCTCTACCGATGGTCAAAGGATTAGTACGTCGACAGTCTGTCAGGCACCCTGCTTTCAAAACGTTTGAAGGACAAACCTGCTCGTCAACGTCATGTCCAACAATCTTCCTATCAGTAGCGGCTTGTGGAGATGAAGTAGAGGGTCCAGCGGCTCCCGGCTCAAGTTCGTGAGATGCCGCAGGTTTCTTCTGCCGCTTAGCAGGCGGTGGACCGGAGGAGTCGGCGGCAGATCCCTGAATTTGTTATACGAGTGAGCATTCTACACATGTCAAATAAGCGTAGCAGATCACCTCGGTGTCAGACTCGACACGCCTCGCCTTTGTCGCTGCCTTTCCCCGAGGTTTTGGCTTGGTCGCCGACGGCTCCACAGCGACACTGCCATCGCCCTCGTCTCCGGAGGAGGGAACAACGGACTATGCAGACGTGAGCGACTGGTAGATAGAGAGAAACACGAGCCGAAACGAACCGCAGATCGCGCCGGCTTCTTGCCTTTTACCGGTCGCTTCGACGCGGGCTTAGCTTTGGTATCTTGCTTCTTGGAATCCGGAGATTGTTTCGGCTTTTTGGACGCGCTGGAGGGTTTCTTCTTCTTAGCGGCTGTAACCCCCTTTTCATCCTCTTCCTGTGCTTCTTGATGCTGACTCTGTAATTTGTGGGCATGCTGGATGTCAGGATGGACATGAAAGGGCCTGAGCTCACGATATAATCCTGAGCAATATTGAGAACGACATCCTTGTATTCCGATGCATCTAGCGTCCCTTGAGGCAGTGACATGACCTGTTCGACCTCCCTGCGGAAGGTCTTCTTCGTGAACGCGCTATAAAGGGGTTGTTAGCTTCGAACACATTAGGCCTTGAATGTGGCAAGATACTCGGAATCGCTTACTCGAGTCGTCCCTGCTCCACCACTTCTGTTACAACTTTCAGCGCCGTTTCGCGTAGTTGCTGTATATCTAGTTCCATCTTTGCCTAATAAAAGGTGCGGGAGGCGTTTGAAGGCTAGACTAACTACCACACTAGTGACTACAGACTCCAAGCCACATGAGAGCAAGACGCGTCGCGCTTCGACGCGCGCCACGAACGCGTTTGCACATGTTTGGTTTGCCACGGAGAAGGGCGCTTAGTTTCGTTTCGCACCGATAAGGCAAGTGTATGCAATGGTGGTGAACGCTCACGCTCCAAGACGTCGTGAACTTGTGTGCGGATCGAGCAATGTGCACAATTGAGCGGTCAAAATAGCGTCGACATGCTGCTCAAGGCAAGTAAGATGCACTTGATCCTCGAGGCAACCATCTGACATCCTTCCAGTCAAGCTGTCCAATAAGCATGTTTTCATGCGTGCAAGACATTTGAACGGACTGCGCGAAACAATATATTAGCTACAAAAGCCGAGGTGTTGCCAGTGATCGTGAACCATGACGCTGATGCTACAGATTACAAGATAATACAATAATACAACCCTTGCAGGTTATGAAAGCAAGAGAGATAAAAAAAACATACAAGCTAGGACCCGATGGTGCCGGACAACCAAATCTAGCGTTCGTGAAGTCCATATCCGAATAGAAGATCATGGCCAAATCTCGCGAGACCCCAGAGAGCAGCATTTACAAGTCCCCTTTCTTGCCACCCATCGCTCGGAAAAGGCCCCGAACGCTCATCCCAGCGGGCTTTGCATTCGCAACCTTCTTCGACAAGATCGTCGCTGAGGGCTGCGTCGACCGTGGGGCGGTCGGCAGGGTCGGCATCGGAGCATGCGAGGGCTGCTGCTTTGGTGCTGGCCTGGGTGCAAACGAAGACGCGAGGAAGTCGTCCCTGACCTGTTCAGCGTCCAGGGGGTTTGTGGGGCACTTGAACGCAGGGCTAGGGGGCGTAAGCTGAAGCGGTGCGGGCCGCCTGCGCTGCTTCGCCGGAGCCTGTCTCTCTCTCGCCTGTGCGGAGGCTGTGGCATGAGAGGCTACGGCAAAAGCGGGTTGCTCGCCGGGCACGGGGAAGACGTCGAGAAGGAATTCCGGCTTGCGAAGATGCTTCGCGGCACGACGCGTGCGGGCTGGAATTGCGAGAACAGACATCCCGGGCCGGCGGGCGCATGCAGGCGCGAGAGCGCCCCCAAACGCAGCTAGGTCGTCGCGCTCGTCTTCTGGACGCATAGCGTAACGGGGATCAAGGTCGGAGTCTTCACTGGAAACGCTGCCACGGCGAACGTCTCCCTCGGCCTCGACAGCCGCCGCAAGGACAGACGCCTTGCGCGACTTCGTGGGCGAACCAAAGCGCACCCAGCTATCCTCGCTCTCCTCGTCACCGCCCAAGAGATGTGCATACTCCCACTCCTCATCCTGGTCGCGCCAAACACCACCAGCACCATCGCGATAAACGTCCGCTACACCAACAAGACGGCCATCGCGCGTCAACTCAGTAGCGCCGCCGGCCTTAGCCTGCGCCTCGGCGAATCTTCGGATGTGATCCTCAATTGAACCACCGTCTGCCAATTGTGCGAGCGCGAGCTCGGTTGCCAGAGGAGGTGGGCGGAACTTGGCATACTTGGACTTCTTCGATGCGCTGACAGCAGCGCTCGCTTCGGCACGCGCCGTCTTCGACGCCCTCTTCGCGTTCACGGAGACAGCGAGGGGTGGAGAGGGAGGGCCGCGCATGGTGGTGGACTTGGAACGAGCACGACGTGCGGGTCTAAGCGCGGAGAGAGAGCGGAAGGACTTCAGTCCTTTTACGGGTTTGACAGGGCTGGAAGGCGAGCGCGGAGGTGCGCGATAAGCCGAGGGCTGTGGACGGGTCTTGGTCGTAAACGCAGTAGCCGAGAGAGGCGTTTCCGGGAAGTGCACGAATACGGAAGTGTAGCCGACGGCAGTCAGGTCAGGCCTGAAGTCCTTGACAGATGGGGTGATGACAATCCTCGAACCGGTGGTAGGCGTGTCTGCGAAGCTGAGGAAGGAGGCCGAATGAGGCGTTCCAGAGACGGAAGGGCGCCTGGACACGATGCAAGGCGAGCCCCCGGAGGAACGGCGGGCGCTGGATATGGACGAACGGCGGCGAGGCGAACGAGGGGCGGGAGAACCAGGGTGGACTGCGGCTACCCACGCCGCAATCGCGGAAGTTGTGGCAGAACGGCGCCTTGGATGAGAGGGTGCACAAGACGGAAGTCTGGGCTGGGCCGGAGGCGAAGGAAGAGGCTGCGTGGGGCGTTTCTTCTGCGGCGGCGGATGAGCGAGGAATGCGTAGACCGGGGTTGCTTTAGCTGTGGTTTGCGCGGAGGCGTCGACGTTGTTGGGGAATTGAGCAGCGGAGACAGCAGACATGAAGATGTGTGTGGAAGAAGCTGGGGTGATGCTCGAGACGTCTGGAGAGCAAGTAAGTTACCACAAAAATGCGACGATATAATAGAAGATGCTCACAAGATCGAAAGACGTAGAGGCGTTTCTAAACAAGAAAATTGGTATGCGTCGGTTTGACTGATTTGAAGGTCGAAGGTGAGTTGCTGGGTAAGGCTACAGAGGAACAGGTCCTGGTCAAGAGAGTAGGCTGCGGGGAGCGGAGAGCTGCGAGATGCAAGTGGCGGACACTAGACTAGCTGGTGTTGGCTGTCTAGTCCGGCGAGGAGGGTGCTTAAGAGCAATGAGTGGACAAAAGTGTGTCCACCTCGCCCCGAGGAGGGACAATTGGCCTCGCTTGGGCACATCAACATCGTCTATAAACATGGCCGGCGCTTACCTCGCCTGCGTTCAAAAGCCGTAAACGCGCGCCCACATCCGACGTGCCACGTGGACCCCGTGCACCGTAAGCGCCGTTTGGCCCTCGCTCTATTGTTTAGCTACGGCCACATTGCGGCTCGGGTGTCCTGGGGTCCTATGCAAAGTACAACGCCTTCCTTACAGGGAACAACGTCCGCAGACGCATGTCCGTCGCACAGACAATAAGGACTGCCCGCTTCAGCCCCCCATGACCGGCTTCTTCTCGATATCCTGTATCATTAGCACTCGTATGCCTGGTAGTCGGCGGGGGTCAATGTCGCTACTGCATTAGCCGGCACCCACACAATTGTCTTGCTACCGTCCAGCACCCTATGCCGCCCCGCCTAGCGCGACTTTGCCCGCACTAGAAATGGCCATCCGAACGTCACACTATCGCCGACATTGCACTCGCCGCTCGTGCACTATTGTCTTGTACTCCCGCCGTCGGTCCGACGCTTTGACGTGCTACCCCTGGTGATGCTGTCGATGCTCCTCAGTCTCGAACAGACTTCTCCGTCCACATTGACAGACTTCCCATCGATTATGTACTTGGTAGTTCGCTGTTGCAGAAGTGACATGCAAGATCAAGTGCAAATGAAGCTGATGTATAGTGCAGTAGTACAATGCGGAATAAGTTATCGACATGCCGCGACCAGCGCGAAGGCCTGTGAAACGCCGGCCTCAGCGTTGATGTACTCACGCGGAAGCCTGTCCGTGGAGTCGCGCGCTCTCCAGTACCGCCTGCGCAAAGTCAGCGAACTCGGTTCGCGGCGCTTTGCCCCTCTGATGATCAGTGGCGTTGAGCGTGGGCAATTCAGTGGGAACCAGCGAACGCACGAACCTTGAGGGCATATACGACTACCTGTTCCTGCTGTGATCCCTCGATGGGTTCCTTCAAGGTGACTCGCAGAAGTCCCTGCGATTCGTCGAACGAACAGCGCACGAGCGGGCGTAGGCGGACGTTCATGGACACCTTGTGCACGGGCTCGCGGCGAAACACTACACTCCGCGTTCGTTCAGTGAGACGATTCTCGACACGCTCGCAGATGCAGCAGCCAATAACGTACGGATTCGTTCGCGGCCCGTGTCCTTATGCCTGAGAAGCTTGGCGTGGCCAAGGATGCCTTCACAGAAGTCTCGTTCCCCGCGCTTTATCAACACTTTCGCACCCTTCACTTCAGCGACGGCGCTCTCATCTTCTTCCCCTGTTAGAACTGCAGTTGACGATCACAGTCAACCTCGTGAGCACCACGGGCCAAAGCCAAATGACACGACGTACCGACTTCGGTGCTCGTCGCGTACGTGAGGGCGGCAAGGGGGTTGGATTCTGATGATGCCGATGGTGTAATTGCCGCTTCGCCAGCACATGCGGACCACACGGGACCGGCGAGCGGCGAAACGGAAGATGCGCTCGCAAAGGCAGATCCCGAGCCGGAAAACGCTTGGAACGCAGCAGAAGGTTTGGCCTATGAATTCAGAGGCATCGTCAGTTCTCATGAAAGTCTGATAATGTATATTGCGAGATCTGGATACTTGCGGCCACGATTGCATTAGACACTGGCCACAAGGGGACCGGCGAGGTTAGTGGTGCTGTAGGCTTTTCCGCAGGCGTGGCGGTAGCGGCAGACGGTGTCTCCAATTGGGAAGGGGGTTCCTCAACTAGACGCTATAAGGGTGGCCAGAAGAGCACGGTGAGATATGCTTCAAGACGTGACGTGGTGGCCCAAGAAGGCAAACCTTGTCGGCTTCAGGCTCGGGAACGATCTCGGTGAGTTCGGTGAGGGTTTCGCCATTGCCATTGATAGCATTTGTAGGCGCTTGTGTAGCGTCCTGGGAAGGAAGGGGTTGCGGTACGATCTCCTCATCCCTTGTAAGTGAGTCCTTGCTTTCTTCAGCCTCCGGCGACCTGCGCCGTTTCGGAGGGTGGCTTTCCACATCCTGGGTAGGCCAATCAGCGAGATCACGACATCATCTTAATGAGCAGACCTCACAGCGTGCTCTGGGGAAGCGGACCGTTTGCGTTTGAGAGAGCCTTCCTCGACTTCGTCGGAAAGCTTCGAACATTCGTCCGGTCAATATAGCGTCCAATCGCGAGACGGTGATTGTTTCGGGAAACGCATGGATTATCGCGGAAGGGTATCCATCCTCGATTTGCCCTGAAGTAGACTCACATTCTCCTGTTCTACGAGCCGAGGCGTGCTGCATTCGGAGATAGACGCCTCAGTCCCATCGTATTCCGTCACAGGAATACTAGCGGCGCGTGCACTCGCTGTGCTATTTCGGCGATGGAATTTAAGGAAGCGAAATCGACTAGACTCTGGGACCCGCTCGTTCTCAGCAGGTCTACGCAATGATCCGTGGACGCAGAGTTAATCCGATGAAGTAGGAACGTAGGCCGGCCAGATGAGCGACTTCCCACACGAGGGTCGACAGAATGCATACCCGTTCGCACCACGGTTACGGCCGCGAGAAACTCTGTAGCCCACAGCAGCCGAGACGGTGGCAAGCGCGCAAGCGACGAAATTGAAGTCGTTCAGAGGGAACATGGTGATGGCGAAGATGAGAGAGCCCGAAGCTACCAGAGAGGGCGCAAGCAGAGGTTATCGCGGACGAGATGGTGAGAAGAGTGAAACCCGCGACGACATGGCGGGGAGCGAGCTATAACGCAGGATATGCAGTATACCTCGCTGCCGGCATGAGGCGTGCAGTTAGCACAACACGTGTAGGGCAGCATACGCGCTATCATCGCGACGCATCGAAGGCGGTCAGCTGAGTGACTCGGTGAGTCCGCGCAAAGTCTGGTGTCAAAAGCTGCGAATGGTGAGTACTGGATAGATAACGCAGAGATGAGTAGAACATACAATTTCATTGAATTGGGCGAAGGCACTGAACACATCGCGTATGGACGTGTTCAGTACCACAAGCAGCCCTGGTCGTGGGACACCAGACGTGCGCACTTGCCAAATGTAGCGAAAACCAGGCTCGTCCCAGCCGCCCGCGGTGTGCCACGTACACGAGCGTCGGAGGGGTGAGAGCGAGCGTATCGCAGCTCTGCAGAATCCCATCGCTCTCAAACTCATTCCCGCCCAACGAGACTCGCAGGCGGCCTATTTCGTGGGTATTCGTCGTGTTGGACAAGTCGTTATGCTCGTCGGCAGCGCAGAGGCCAGCACCGGGGCGGTGGGAATCGCCCTACGCTCAATTGGCCACGTCAGCTTGGACCGGAGACCAAGTTCCCCACGCGCCCGCTACGAGCGTATAAGGACGCGTCCCGCCTGAACTGCCCGGCATCCAAGGTCTTTGCGACTCATTCATCCGCTCCTGCTACCATGCAGCTCCATCATTGGATTCCGTTCGTCGTAGCCCTGACGCCTTCGTTGGCGTCGGCGGCCCTCTTTCCCTCCGACACCGTGGTCAAAATGCTCGACGCGAAGGATTGGAAGAAGGTGATGAAGGAGAACGTGCGTATCCTTTCCCATCCTCATCATCTTCCACTCTCCTCGTCTGGGCATGGGGGCGTCGCGTTCCTATGAGCGCGACTTGCTATTGGCGCAACTGCCCATGCACCCCTGCCCCTCGCGCATCCTGTGCTTTTGATGCTGCCTGCGCCGTGCTCTAACCCGATCTTCACTGCAGGCAACCTCGGTCGTCGCATTTGTCGCGCCTTGGTGTGGAGTAAGTTCAGAGCCTCTTTGAGTTCGACCGAGTCCCGAGTCCTGACAATCCGAGCAGCATTGCCAAAAGTTGGCTCCCGAGTACAGCCAGGCCGCAGTGTCTGTCTACCCAATGATCCCTTTCTATGCCGTCGATTGCGACAAGCAGAGCAACAAGCGGCTGTGCGCTGACCAGGGCGTTCAGGGCTTCCCCACGCTTAAGGCATGCACCTCGCGTCCATTCAAGACGTTACTCCGTAATTAACGCTTCTTTGCGACCCTAGCTATATCCGCGCGGCAAGGACATGAAACCACTAGACTTTGACTACCCACAGCGGTCGGCTAGTGCACTCTACTACTGGGCATCTCGCAATATCCCGCACAATGTGAAGAAGATCTACCACCTTGAAGACCTCCCCGGCTGGGTCGACGAGGTACATCACACGTTCGACGTGATTAGCAAGGTCTTAGTTCTAACAATCGTGTGGATCCTTTCGTAGCACATCGAAAAACCGCGTGCGGTGCTCCTCAACCAGGGCAAACACATTCCTCTCCTTTGGCAGACACTCGGGAACAGATACAGAGATCAGATCAAATTCGCAGTCCACCGCGATCGTTATGGCAAGAGCTCTATCGAGATGGGTTTGGAGAAGGGCCCTCCGAAGTCGTCCAAGGTTCTCTTCTACCCTGCGGGCTCTCGCGACTACGTGCGCTACTTTGGTCAGTAACAATCAGATTACGCGCCCTCGAACGGTCCGCTAACAGCGACGCCCCTATAGGCACCCAGAAACACGAACCCCTCGTGAAGTTCTTCGACTCACTTCTTGATGGCACCGCGGATCTCGAGGCCTTGGCGAAGCAGACACCGGCCGAGGATCCTGTCATGGACGAGCGGGAACGTGAGATTGAGCGCCAGCAAGAGGAGCAGCGGATGAAGCTTGCGCACGGCGGCTACAACGACATGATCGACTTCGAGGCAGCTATGAAAGCTGGCATCAACCCACACGGATCTGGACATCCAGGCGCCTCAGCCGGCGGCGCCGACGCGCATGCGGACCAAGGCGCGAAGAAGGAAGAGGACCCCATCCGCCGGATATTGAAGCACCAGGAGGAGGAAGCGAAGAAAGAGCAGGAGAGGCCGAAGATGGCGCAGACCGGTGAAGGCGCTCAGGTTGTATTCGACCCGGCGGAGACTGGCCACCCCAAGACCCCCATAGCGGGCGAGTCTTCGACGCCCAGTGACGCTGCAGCGGACTCCCCATCGTCCTCAACCGTTGCGGACGAGGCACCGACCGAGACCGCCACCCTTGCAACTCTTGCGGAGAAGGTCGCCTCTGAGACGTCGACTACCACCGCGGCCGAGGAGACGAGGGGGCACGTTACTGATGAACTATGATCATTCGTTGGTGTTCCGCTAAGCTCGCCGTGTGGGCGCACCGGGCAAGGACGTATTCGTGTAAATTATAACCAAGTTCCCGTATCCAAATGACCTTCTCTTCGCTCACCGTCCTTCTGCGTCGCAGCCCGCTCACTGTTTTGATGCCCTACGGCCAGGAGTTCATTTAGAGACATCCGGGCCGCTCTGCAAATTCTCCATACGCAATCAGCGCCACACGCTTCCAGCGCCCTCGTTCGACAGAACGTACGCAGACGTAAGTACGAGGAGATGAGCTGATCGATGGTCGTAGCGATATGAATCTCCGGACGTTTTCAGAACCGTGCAACGCGCGCGCGACCAACGAGATGTGCTATGAAACGCGTCTAGGGGGCCTAACTGTCGGCGCTAGCCCCCATTGGCTTGACAGCAGTCTGGTTGACTGACTGAGGGTACCTAGGTTATGGTCGTGGGAGTGCCGTACCTGGCTGATACTCCGTGAACGGACGATGACCGTCATGCACCTGGCTGCTCTATGCAATACGATGGTACCGGTCGGTTGCGGCATTCACCCAGGCAGGTAGGCAAACTGCCCAACAGGCCAGCGGAACGCGGGAGACGTAGGCCCCGATCAACCACCTGCGCATGCCCAGGTGATCTCCAACACCCGCGGGACAATGGATCGCGATACTTTGCTTGCAGGATCTTGTGTTCAAAGCTTAGCTTGGCGAACCAACAAGCGCTCCTGGTTTTCGCTCTGCCGACGAGCATGCTCAAATTGCCTTGGAATCTGGGAAACGTCCGTCCGGGGCGAACTTCACGTCGACGTTTCTTTTCCGCCGGTGCGCTCGAACCCTGGGGTGCATCTTCCGGGCGGCTCTATCGGGCAACGCATCTCGACACCCCAAGCGTATGTTCCATTGTCACCCACGGCCAAATCCTAGCGCCACGTTCAGGGCCTTCTCTCAATGCGACGTGCCCTGGGTGCGTCCTGCGACTCCCTCAGAGATGCACCATTCCAGAATTCATATGCACGGAGCACAAGGCGAGTCCACTGGCTGCCATCCACTTAAGTAGACCCTCCTGTCTCACTCTGGAGACCGGATTGCCAGATGAGTGGCGAACCGAAGCCACTCCCCAGCCTTCCCGACCTCGAGCATACGAAGGGCCCGCGTTAAGCCGATCCTCGACTTTGCGCAAGTCATGGTCGTGTTCAAGGCCACGATGCCCGGACAGAGGACGATCCGACCGTGGAAGGCGAGCGCACCGCGTCGGTTGCGTATAAAGAGGCGGACGAGCGGTCGGGCTGAACCAGTCGTCGGCTCCCTTCTGCTCCTACAAAGCCTCAAAGCATCTCCACACAATTCCTCTTTTCGCATACATTATGTCTCAACACCGATTCCGCGTCAACCCTGTCAAGTCATACTCTGAGCGGATGACGGAGACTCGCAGCGAGCTCCGCAAACTCGTTCGAGAGCGCCTTTGTAAGTGTCTAGCCCCCGCCCCCATCGTGAAGGCTGCGTTCTTAATGGTTACCGGACTAGGCGACATCACCGGCGAGCCCTCCGCGCAGATGCGCTGGGCGCAGGGAGCTTACATGCGAGACGTCGTCGCGCGCTACCGCGTTCGTATCGAAGGCTGGCCTTTGCGAGAAGTGCCTTTCAAGAACCTGTCCGACGTTCCGAACCTAAGGCGGCTAGAGCTCCTCTTGCGCAACTGGAAGGAGGGCAAGATCTACTTCCGCAGAATTACGGAGGAAGAATACCAAACGATGGTAGCCGACCCTTCGCCTTGGCTCGAATATGTCGAAACCGGGGAAGGCGAGCATGGAGAGCCTGAGGCTGCCGACGATGCCTGAGGACAAATCCCGTGAGTGTTGAACTTTCGGTGTCGGCAAGCACCCAGTTAGAACTTAAACGGCATGTCTCCCGCGCCATCCAGTAGATTCAAGGCCGGATGGCATTCCGGCGCCCGCATGCTTTGTCCAGCTTTCTTCTTGCACGTGCAGCTCCACCCCACGTTCTTGTAATATTTGATCATCATGCTCTGCCAGGTGCCGTAGCTTCGCGCCTATACAGTTCTCTAGAGTAGTTATTCCGTGTGTCCGGCCCCATGTGTATCGCTGTGTGTAATTCATATCGGAGCTAGCTTTCCGTATACTTGTGTGCACCTCGTCAAAACGGGAAGTCTGCCCTACCAGCTACCCTTCTTGGGGCTCCAACGGTGGTCAGACTTTGGAAACCTTGCCCTGCCACGAAGATCATCTACAGGCTGGACCTGCAGTGAGGATTGTTTATTCTGAAGCGTGCATATACTCGAAACATCACGAGAGCCTTCTTACAGGGCAATCAGAGCGTATATACATTGTAGGCGGCGCTGGAAAACACAATTATCAGTCCTCGGATGGTGGAACGAAAATGATACACAAGTGCAATCCAGTTGTCGTACATATGTAAAACTTCCGAGTAAGCAAATCCCACGGCTTTCGAGTGGATTGGCTGAGGCGGAGCGTTTGAACGAATTGTCTTTGATTTTTGTCGGTCCCGGATATGACTGTCGAATCTTTCGCATTGCGAGGGCAGTGTCCGCTGAGAGCGGTTCGAGTATCTGTAGTCAGTAAGACTAGCATATAACCGCTAATATATTTTCTTAGGGGGTCCTAATGCGTCTCCCTCCAGGCCTAGTTGCAGCTCACAGATATGTCAAAGTCGCAGTGGGCATAACATGCGATGTGCGCTAGTCGGTCGTTGATTACCACTGCAGCCGCACTCCGCCTTGCCACTGCTAGCCGCGGCTGAACGAGGCTGCTAGATGATGTACTCGTTATCTCTCGAAAATGGTTGGTGAGTAGAATAGTGGGTCAGACACAACGCTGCGATACCTGTACGATGTTTCTGCAATCCGGCATACAGTCGCGATCAAACGATCAACATGGCACGGGTGGATTCCAACGCACCGACGCTTGATTTCGCAGCCCGCGAAGCTTTATAAATGGCCACTTACATTTCGAGCATTGTTCCGAGCCAGGAGAATACCTTTGTCCTACCAGCCGGCACGACGAGTGAGTCATATGAATGAAAGTTGCAATCCACTGATCAGTTCTCTTGGTACTAGCATCTGCCAATGAATAGTTTGTGTACACGCCGGTAGGTATGATGCATAGTATGACAAATCACGCACTGCTTCCCCTACCTTCAGCATGCCTGGCTCCTGTACGTATTCACAACGACGACTTGCCCCATGTTGTTGGACAGCGGTGGCAGAAAGTTCAATATGAGGACTTCGCCTCGGTCCGCATGAGAACTAGCAGCCGTTTTCAAACGATTTCGGCTACCGGCGCACAGTAGCTCGACCACAAGAGCGGTGTACTCCGTGGTATAACACTCAGTTAAATACTATGACGGCGACAGAGCTAGCGGACGACCCTCTACACGACAGCCTTTCGGCGGACCAAGGGCTTCGACTTTTTCCTCTTTTTGCCTTGCTCGAACGCGTTGGCGCTCTTGAGGTCGCGGCCGAGGGGGTCTTCCTTCTTGACCTGGTATATCCGGACCTAGACCGCCCTTGTTCAGTACCCCCTTCGACCCTGCTGCTAATGAGAATGCACTTACAATCCAGTTCTCGGACGTGAAGGCCTCCTCTGCGCGACGAAAATAAGTCAGTCCCGACGTCCTGGCGCAAGGGTGCGGTGGACGTACCCAAGTGGTCGAGGGTGGGGCCTGTCTTGGGCACCTGCTGACCGCGCACGCGGTCTATCGCCTGGTTGCCTCCGAACAAGTCCGCGAAGCTGTCGAGCAAATGGTTCAGCACGCGTTGCACACGCCATACCGATCAGCCCGTAGCCAACGTACCGGTAGTAAGACATTTTGTACATGAGGCTGTTCTTCATGGCTGGAGGCGCGGCGTCATCGATTCTGTACTCCCCCTTCTGCGTGAAGTAGTTGGGCTCTTGTATTTCGTCGGGCCAGACTCCCTGAGCGATGCGGACCATCCACAGGAACTTGTTGATATCATCTCCCGAGTACCCGATCAGGCCACCGAAGATGACGAGCACGTAGTCGACGTCGTGCTTGCGGAGAATGGGGTACGCAACCTCCTCGGAGCTCGACATAGCCTTACCAACCGTAGCGATGTGCGCTGTAAACGTGCGACACGCCAGAGGATTAACCATCAAGCAAACGGAAGGCCACCGACGACGAGGAGTTCATGTGATGAACTTACTGTTGTTCCATGTGTTGTTGTCGACCAGCGTCGGCCTGTCAGCCATACCGGCGATCTGGTATCCGTAGTCCCACCAGCTCATCACCACTGCATCCTTGGGAGTGTTCTGCCGGAGCCAGTAGTATGCCTCGCGGAAATCGTCAATGATGTGCTGACTTCCGTCGGGGTTTGTGGACGCCAGCACCACAGANGGGGGACGAGTATGCGGTCGACGTGACGTAAGTACAGTGGAGGACGAAGAATAGGAGCATCCCCAGAGCGTTGGCGATGACCAGGCTACGCGTGTCGAGCCCGAAGATCCCGCGGCTCTTGTCGCTCTTGTTCGAGAAGGCGGCAGCGAGGCCTGATCCAAAGCCGCTCGACGACGAGTCCGCAGAGGCAGCTTTCTTGGCTTTCTTGCTGGTGCCAGATGCCGCAGCTCCTGTGCCGGCGGCAGAGGTGCTCGCGGGAGAATCCGCAGCTATGTCTGCCTCGGCAGACAATGCGGCGGCCTCTGAGACGGCAGGCTCAGCTGGGTCAAGGTAGGTATCCAGCAGTGAAGAGAACGCGACCGCAGCGGCCACACACACTACAGGGGTAAGCGTGAGCATCAACCGGACCATGACACCAGCGAAGTAGCTGGCGACGACGGCGTAGATGATGACGAAGACATGCTCGTCTCGCAACTCTCGGAAGCAGAGGACGACACCCGCTGGAAAGAGGAAAATGAGGAATTGCAGATCCATGAAGAATGAGGGCCATGCGGTAGGTTGGTGCTCAGAGACCGACGCGATGATGGGGATGTATCTGATAAGACAAAGTCAAAACTCCAGGACCCCAAAGTCTAAGATCAGTACCCACTTCTTGGCGTAGCCTGTGTCCCAAAGAGAATAGAATCGGCCCGTCCATGGCGCGATCCATCCCTTGTACGTGAGACCACCGAAAGCCAGCGCGCCCAGAACAGCGATGGCGATGACCGAGCCATACAGAATGCTTTGGAACTGCTTGGACGATACATGGGCACGAACTAGTTCGGCGAATGCGACGATCTGCAGGAGGCCAAAGACACCTAGAGGGATGTCGCACGTCGCATCAACCCTGACGGCGAAGCCGACGATCTATTGGCTTACCCAACGCTGCCATATGTTCACTTGTGCGGACCGGTTGGAAGCCAACGAATGGGACCTGCATACTGGCCAGAGTGCCGATCGCATACCAAGACGAGTACGCAACGTAGAGGCGACTACTGAAGCGTCCCATGAGGACCAAGGCCAAGGCATGCAGAGGAATCATATTCGTGATGAACGCATATCCACCTATCAAGTCAGATCGTGAGAAAGCGTGCCACTGGAGAAAAACCAACACAAACCCCAAGCCGCGACCATATAGAAGTAGAAGAGAGCGGTGAGCGTGCCGAAGAATGCGCTACCCGTCTTCAGAGCTTTGATCCAGCAGTAGAACGTGAACATGAGCAGGAAGATAGCGATAGCTTCGTTGTCATACGAGCCAGCGACCGAACGCGAGATGTAACCGGGAGCGATTCCAATGAAAGCAGCCGCGAGAAGGCCGGCGCTCTCATCTTTCATCTCCTTCGTAAACCTGACATGTCCGTCAGTCTTCACACTTGGACCATGAACCTTGGGACCTCACATGTAAGTCGACCAAGCCGTCAGCGCACTGAAACCAGGAGCAAGAAGGACACAGATGTTCCGGATGTCAACAGGGAGGTGAAGGGCATGAAGAACATTGTAGATGACACCGCTGGTCGCCATCAAGCCGGGATAGATGGTACCTCCCACAACGCGACCAAGGGGATACCAGGCGGTAGGGTCAAACCAGTTCCAGAATTCCTGAATACACGATATTGAGTGAGAGTATCTCAACGCCTTCACGGAGACTCACATAGAATCCCTTCTCGGCCAACACTCTCGTGGCGCGGCTAAGGCATGCCCGTGCTCAGTCAATGAATTGCGAGAGGGGTGTTATACGCACTAGTTGAACCAAGGATCGCTAAACTGCCGTATGAGCCATAGGAACAGTCTGGTAAGTACCGCGTGTCACTCACAATTCATGGATGATACTCTCGAAGTTGATGACCGCAAACAAACGCGACGCGATAGCTGCACCGGATATGAGAGAGAGAGCGATGATGCGCAGCAGCGAGGACGTGTTTGTCACCGTCGCTGGCGACAGGTTACTGGGGAGAGAGTAGGCCAACGGCATGGCCGGTGTCAGGACGCGCAGTGCGTCGAGGACGGAGGCGGGGATGTAGAAGAAGGAAAGGAAGGTGTGGGGAGATGTGGGCGTAGCTTGCGGATGCTCTCCAGTGGACGCGCCTGACACGTCGCGCTGCTATTCCTGGCAACCACGTGCTCTGCTGCGTACGCGCTCATCCGGCGCCTACGCACACGGCTGCTCCCCTCCATCCACCACCGTCTCAAGAACACTTCAGGGTTTCACACTGATTCAGCTGCTTGATATCGTACCGCCGCTCAACACTAGAATTTTCGCCATCCATATCCTCAAACATTCTCTCTTTGCATTATGTCTTCTTCGCGGGACCGTGTCGAGGATACCTACGAGCTCCAGAACGACCAGAGGCTGGAGGATCTGCACTCCAAACTACGGACACTGCGTGGCGTACGCTGAGAGCATGTACGTTCTCCTGCTCTCTATTGACATCGCAATTCACAGGTTACGTCGGATATCTACGACGACGTCGAGAGACAAAACTCAGCACTTGATAATGCTGTGAGTCTTCCTACAACTTATTTAACCTGTATCTCTTGTCCTCATACCCCCTCATCAATATAGAGAGATGCATTCTCATCATTTGGGTCATCTCTCGCCCAATCTTCGAGACGTGCTAGCCAAGCATTCGGCCTCGGGCCTGGAGGGGTTAAGCAATGGCGGACAATAGGCTATTGCATCGGCGCCATCCTGGCTTTCTGGATATTGTGGAAGGTGCTCTTTTGGTTTTGGCCATCTTCACCGACTTCTCCATAGCGCAGTTACCTGGACACCGATGAGTTGTATTGTAGTTCCTCGTATACCCTATTCATTGGTAATATCTGACAGAGTCCAGTATGATTGGCTTGACTACAAGCGTCGTGAACGGAGATTGTGCCATCTCACTTGAGCTACTACCAGCTCAGGTTATTTACATGCTCTCATTGAACTGAGACGCCTTTATACTTCGACCTGATACTCATTCACAAGAGGTGCTTGGGTATTTAGTGTGCGTCCTGGTTGTCATAGTGCACCTGGGTTAAGGTTCCAGGAATGGTAATGATGATACCATAACGTGTGCGATCGAGCCTCGGCTGCACTCGTGCTCGCGCTCAGAGGATACGTACTTACAACGAACTACCACCATCTAAGCCGCTGTACACTTACATTCTTCTGAATCACCAATTGTTCTTGCTTGTGCTGTGATATCTATTGCATCTAAATGTCTGACAAGGATGTGTTGCTCTCCATGGGCTTCGACCCCGCGCGTGTCGAATGTGAGGCTTTCTTCCGAGGTTGAACGCGAGGTGGAACACTGACAAATACAATGCACATCTAGGGGCGCTGAAGGCGACAGGAAACCGCGGCTTGCAGCCTGCGATGGACTTCATACTCGAGAACGAGGGCAAGCCTGTCCCCGATCTCTCATCCGTTACATCCTCTTCGGCGTCCGCTCCCGCACCTAGTGGCGCGGACGACCCTATGGACGAGGACGATGAAGAGCTGGAGGCGCTCAAAGCTGTGTACGGGAAGAAACTCGCTGGCGGTTCGGGTGGCGCCGCTCCAGCGGCATCTGGTGCAGGAAGCAGCTCCGAAGGGGGCGAGGCGAAAAGCATCAGGTGCCAAGTCTGCGGCAAGACATTCAAGAACCTCGATCTTGCGAATTACCATGCTGAGAAGAGTGGACACGATCAATTCGAAGAGTCCACAGAGGAGGTGTGCCGTCATGTAGTGGTCGAGATCCGGTCAAGCCCAACTTATGCGCCATAGATCAAGCCCTTGACTGAAGAAGAGAAGAAGCAGAAATTAGCCGAACTCAAGGAGAGGCTCGCTGCTAAGCGTGCAGCGAAGGCTAAGGAGGAGGCGAAAGAGAGTCTCGCAAACGAGGCTATCCGTAGGAAAGCTGGAAAGGTGACTACCCACTGATCATCTGTCGAAGACTACCCGACTTACATGTGCCCCTCATAGGACATGAACCAAATCCGCGAAGAGATGAAGCAGAAGGAGTTGATCAAGGAAGCGGAGAAGAAGCGTAAAGGTTCGTGCCCTGTACACAGCGGCGCATGCATCGTATACAGTGTGATTCACACATTAACATAGAGAAGCTGGAAGATGCCAAGGCACGCGCCGCCGTGAAAGCACAAATCGAAGCCGACAAGAGAGAACGCGCTGCGAAAGCCGCACGGGAGAAAGCACTAAGGGAGGGGAAAGCAGTACCGGAACAATCATCTGTCCCGCCAGTTGCGCCAGCTGCATCATCGGCTCCGAAGGCGGGCAAGGACTACCCGGAGACCCGTCTCCAGATCCGTATGGCCAGCGGAGGCCAGCCGTATGTGACCACGCTATCGAGCGATGCCAGTGCGCAACAATGTTTCCCGTTGATGCCAATTGCGATGCTGACGCCTTGACTGGACAGCCCTCCGTGACGTCGCCGAATTCCTTGCGGCCCAGACACTCGCTGTGAACGTGGATACCGTCAAGTTCTCCCTAACGTTCCCAAGGTATGGTCCTATGCCGATACTGATGCTAACTCGTCTTGACTGACGTTCCGCAGGAAAACATTTGCACCCGCAGACTTCTCGCGTTCGTTGCGGGATCTTGGGCTGACACCGTCTGCGGTAAGTTGCTGTTGACTCGATCTGTCGTTTTGGACGAAGGAAGCTGAAGTCGCGTCTGTGCGACCGAAACAGGTCTTGATCGCCTCGTGAGCCGACATTCGTGATATTGATGTTGCTGTCGTTTGTTGCGTCATGCCCGTGCGCGGTCGGAGAATTGAGGTGGATTGTGGATGCCTGTGAACGGTACATGTCGTTGCTGTCTGCTCGTGTAATTGGTATGCTGCTGTGCGCGTCGCGGTGTAAGCTGTTGTATTGGAATGGACCCCACGCCGCATTAGACCGCATTGTGGTTGCGATGCTACGTCCGACATGTTCCTGACATATGGAAATATGGAATACCCATAATTGCCTGGCGTCTAGTGCGGGGTTTGGGCGATAATCACGCCGGAGCTGTTTGGGAGAACCGCTTGCCCAGTTCCCACAACGCCAGATCAGAACCATCCCCGCCAGAGATGCTCTTCTGGCAGCAATTGCATCTCTCCTCTCTTCCACGTCCATGGTCGTCTGAACCCTACAGAACTCGCGCTCGCCATCCTCTACACGCTCTAGCGAACGATGGATGTCGCCCGCGCACGCTCTCCTCCCGCCTCGCTTGGGCGCCGCCCGATAGGCCCCCGTAGCCCCGGAAAGCCGGGGTCGTCCGTGCCCAGGAACATCATCCCACTCGACCTCAGCGCACGCTTGCAAGAGGAGGTACCGTCACTCTATTCATCTCCGGAACCCACAGCAGCATCTTCTAGCTCACGCGCGGCATCGCCGGCGCTCAACGTCCTCGCCGTACCACCCTCGAATCCCCTTGTGGAAAGCCAGGAACCCCAGCATACCCATCCCGAAGAGACCAAGGCTGCTCAACCACATGAACCGCAGACGACCCATGAGACACCACCCCAACCCGAACCACAGCCCGAGGTACAGGACCAGGCGGACGAGGTCGTATACCCGACGCGAACAGCGAGTCCAGCGAGCCCCAGCTCACCCAAGGACAGCTCACCTGCCCCAGAAGACTCGGCTGCAGTTGCGCCAGCCAGCATTCCTCCGCCCTCACCCACGTCCGAGCCGGAAGCGGAGCCTGTGCCGTCTTCCCCGCCTACACCGCGCACGGACGCGAGCCGGCCCCATTCCACTGTCCAAGCAGCAGCACAGGACGCGGCCGAGGCGGTCCCATCCTCGAACGGGCACAGCCGGACGCTGTCCGAGAAGAGCGTGCAAGCGAACCTCCCGGGCAGCTCCCCCTCTGCAGCGGGCGATGCGCACAGCAGCACCCCTGCGTCCACACGGGCGTCGACCCCGGCGTTGGTGCGCGTCGTGTCGAGGCGGCCGCCGCTCGCGCCGCCGCCTGCGCTCAACTTCGATGTGGAGCCCATCCCGTGGAAAGGGCTGACCCTCGAGGCGGCGCAGTGGACGTTCACGTCCGAGCAGCTGCAGGAGACGGTCTCGCGTGCGATCCGCCACTCGGCATCAGAGTCGTTCATCCGCGTCGTGCCGATGCAGACGTTTGACGTCGAGTTGCCGCAGGAGCTGGAACGGTTAGATTCGGTGCGTGTGCAACTTAGACGTTGTTGCTGTCTTCGTGGGCGCGAAGCTGACGGTCGTGTGGCTGGGACGCAGCTCAAGGCAACAACGCAATCACAATATAGATTCAGTATGCACCGGCGCACGATGTTGCTGCAGTCGCTAGCCGCCCTCTCCCAGACGGATGGCGCCGACGGCGAAGCGCTGTACAACCTCACCTCCCAGCTTGCGGAACTCACCGTTGCGTGCGATCGGCTGATGGAAACACTCGTGCGCATCGCAGACCAGCGTGCACAGATCCAACGTGTGCAGGATCTACACATCTCGTCCGCGCTTTCGATGGCTCTGCGCAAGCTAAACACGTCGTATGCTAAGCGCACCGCCGAGTTGCAGGAGGCCCGTGCGCACAACGAGGAGCTGAAAGCGGAATTGGAGGAGGCGTGGACCATGGCTCAAGACATGGCACAGGAGATGGACGACCTCGACAACTTTGACTTGACGTTCAGTGACGACGAAATGTTCGAAGACGAGCACCACGATGCGGATGCGCTCGAGGCGGAGATCTACAACGACATGGACCGCATGTCAGCTGTGGTCAGCGTGCAGAATGCAGAGGTCGTCGAGATCACGGGCAAGGCTGTGGCGACCAAAGCTACGCTCGTCCCCAGTATGGGTGCCCCACAGCCTCGTTTGGGTGACCGCGCGAGCCGCGTCTCCGCTGCGAAGAAGCGGAGCAGCAGGGCGTCAAAAGCCAGTTTGCGTATACCCAAGACCCCCACGAACGAGCGCGGGGAGGGCGGCAGCAAGCCCGACCGGTCGTCGATCTACTCGATCCACTCGCGGAGTCGCAGCAAGAGCGTCCGGAGGCGATCTGAACGTGCCGCATCTGAGGTTGCATCGCCCGCTGGGGAGGATGTGCCCGAGGTGCCCATCATCCGCATACCTGATCCAGTGCCGAAGAAGGAAGGCTCGTTCTTGGAGCTCGTGGAGACGAGGCCTGTATCGCCGGCGGCGTCTGCTGTCTCAGAGCAGCATACGCCGCCGCCACCGCCGCCGCCGTTGCCGGCGGGGGCGGTCGTAGCCGAGCACCGTCGGGCTGTCCTGGAAGAGGTGGGCGAAGAGGGACATGATCACCTTGGACAGATCACCAGTTGTAGGTCCACTCCGTAACTCGCCAACATAGCGCGCTGACATCGGGTCTGGTTGCAGCACCTACGGAAGATGCCACTTCCACAGTGTCCGCCCCGCCTCCATCCACGCCTACTACTTTCGACAGCATGAACATCCCAACCATCTCACTACACAGGGAAGAAGCCCCGGCGAAGCCCGCATCCTCATCCTCATCCTGGCGCTCGCGCAAGTTCTTCTCCCGCAGGGTGCAC
This sequence comes from Trametes cubensis, assembly GCA_029747595.1. Taxonomy (NCBI): domain Eukaryota; kingdom Fungi; phylum Basidiomycota; class Agaricomycetes; order Polyporales; family Polyporaceae; genus Trametes; species Trametes cubensis. The sequence continues at coordinate 108,498 of JAPEVG010000018.1, forward strand.
TCAATGCAACCTCCATTGCTCCGAGCCGCTTCGTCAGACGACGCATCCGCACCCCCGCTGAAGCGCTCGATCTCAGAGGTCAAGCAATTCGACGGCTGGCCAGCGTTCCTCGGCGGTAGCGGCGGCGGACAGAAATCTCAACGGTTCTCGGTGCCGGTGCTGTCCGTCATCCAGCCTCTGAAAGCGCGCTCGTCCACGGACAGTGCGCCCGCTGCGAGCTCGTCGCGGCTGTCGTCCAGCTCGTCGAGGTGAACGCACCTCTGCCTTCTTCTGGGGCGCATGCTCCTGCGATGTATCCTCCCTTGCTTAAGTTATACAATTGCAAATATCCTGCCGGTTCGGATTTTGTACTACAGGTGAGCTTTGTCGTTTCTTTCTGCTGCCTTGACGAAGCGATCTCAACGTATTTCTGTCACTATAGTCTTGCCTTCATTCGGATACGGAACGTCATTCTTTTACTTCTTCACGTAATTCCAGCATGTACGCATCATTCACCTCTCCACATCCCACAATCCTCTCAACACGCACGCACGCGCATACAAATGCCTCTTTGACGCTACACCCATTCCTTCAGGCCCGCCATCTTCGTTACCCCTCACCTTCTCTTCGTATTCCCGGCCTGCTTCATCCATCGTTCGAGCACACCCACTTGGCTGTACCATACCCCGCCCACCACACGGCACTAATTCGACTGCTGCTGCTCCCGCTGCTTGTCTGTTGTCGCGCAACGCCTAGGATGATACCTCCGATGTATTCATACCGTACTCCCACTCTCTCGCTGATAGTCCTAGTCAATCCTCGAATGCAATATTTGTTGTCATCTCGCGTTTCCTGGGGCGACTACTTTGGGATGAAGCGTCGAGCGGGCTAAATGTGGTTCGCTCGTTCTGCAGTTCTAGGTTGTAGGTGGAAGTTGGCAGCTGTCTAGCGTGCTGCAAATCCGTGGCCATATATCGACGACGGGCTCCTGCCCTGAAGAGCCTGTTCATGAATCGTGCGCGTGCCTACAGTACTGATATCGCTGTAGACGTTGCAGGGAAGCCTGCCAGTAATACAGCCAGGCATAACGCACGAGTATTGTCCTGAGTCGGACTGACGTCGCTAGACTCGCTACCGCCACAGTCAAGCGCGCGGCGCTCGATGATGCGCAAGCAGCCACTGACACAAGGGCCCGGACCGTCCTCTCTCCCCGATCACCATGTTCGCATTCCCACTTCGACGTGTAGTGACACGTAGTAGGCCTGCCTGTGATGTACGCATACATTCCCCGGACGTGGTTGTTGGTAAAAAGGTCAGTAACTTATATAAGGTGCAAAAATCCTTCAGATGCCAACAAAGCAAGTTGAGCTGACTTCCCTACCGCCAGGGAGACCGATAGAATGCAGACATGCACGCACTTCTGTAATACGAAACTGGCCGGCTTACGGTGCCGACGTATCAGCATGCTTTGTCAAAGTTGTGAAGGGCTCAGAGCTAGCTCCGGAGTAGGCGCAAGGGCGCGTCGCAGCGAAGACAGCGAAGACGACCTCCCCGCAGCTCTATCAGAACACTCCAAGGGCCCAATTGCAACTGCCCAAAGTTCTGCTCGTGTACCCGCTGGGAACGCAATCTCCCACAAATATCCCGAAGCTGTAGACCACGCTTCGCCGCGGTCCAGTGACTTCTGCCAGTGATCACAGAAGCCCAGATACACTGCGCCGGCGCTGATGCACGTCAGGCCGCTCGAGCGCCGCTCAACCATCTCAACCAGCTAAAGACCAGCGAGGGGCCAGGTACTTTCAGCTCGGAACTCCCCAGTTGCAGTAGCTATATCGCCGACCACGCCATAAACCCAGCCCCCCACCCAGGTCTCACGAATACTCACACCACCACCACCATCACCATGGCATTCGCACCCCAGCCCCAGCCCGCGAACGAGCTCGGCCGCTACAGGGTGAGTACCAGTCTCCTCCTCGGGTCCGCTTATCGTACGCGGACCTCGGACGTGCATGTGCTTTTCCGATTCGTCTGACGCTGAGATGTTGCCACCATCAGCTCCTCTCGCCCTCTGCAGGCGGTAAGCAATATCGCGCCTTCGTCTACTGTGCAGTTGGGCTGATGGTACGATGCGATAGTCCGCGTGTCCCCGATATGCCTCGGAACCATGTCCCTAGGACAGGCGTGGGCCGGTGGTATGGCTGAGGGTATGCGATTCAGTCCGGCATATAAGCTCGTACCTTTCACTGAATGGTTTGGTTTCACAGGCGTAACGCAGGAGAAGGCGTTTGAGGTGAGAGGGACCAACAACGGGGTTATTGGTAGTAAGCGTGTGTGCTCACTATCATGACGCTATAGTTCCTGGACAAGTTCTTTGACAACGGTGGCAACTTCGTCGACACCTCCAACAACTACCAGAATGGCGAGGTGGGTCTGTTCCACTCCCTACGACGCGCGTGTTCCTGGGCGTTGAACGCGATCTAACTGTACCTCTTCCAGAGCGAGACCTATCTCGGAGCGTGGATGGCGGCCAGGAAGAATCGCGATCAGATCGTGGTCGCGACCAAGTACTCCATGGGCTACCAGAGCCACCGCCAAGACATCAAGCTGAAGGTCAGTTCACATCGTGCAATCTATTCAGACCAGCTTAGTGTTCTGTGGCTGAACGTCACTGGGGCTGCGCAGGTCAACTACCAGGGCAATCACAGGAAGAGCTTGGTCTTGTCGGTCAGTATCTGGGTCGTTCGAGTTCGCGTTGGTGGGCGTGCTCATCCGATGTTGTCCAGGTGGAAGACAGCTTGGCTAAGCTCCAGACGACGTACATCGATATTCTCTACGTGCACTGGTATGGGACCTGCGAAAGTGCCACATACGAGTCTAGCTGAGGCGATGCGATAGGTGGGACTACTCGACCTCCATTCCGGAGGTCATGCAAGCCCTCGATGCGCTTGTGAAGGCGAACAAGGTCCTCTACCTCGGCATTTCTGATACCCCCGGTGCGTATCAGGAGGGTCGAGCTATCATCATCGGAACTCCCTGACATTCCATCGCATCGCAGCGTGGATTGTCGTCAAAGCTAACGAATATGCTCGCGCCCACGGGATGGCGCAGTTCGTCGTCTGTGAGTGTTCCACACCATTCAATCCGCCCCCGTCCAGTCTCAAACCCGTCCCTCTCCTCCCAGACCAAGGTTTGTGGTGCATCGGCACGCGCGACCTCGAGCGGGAGATCGTCCCGATGTGTCGCGCCGAAGGGATGGGCATCGTGCCCTGGGGCGTGCTCGGCCAGGTGCGGACCCGCTCGCTCGCTAAGGCTCCTCGCAGCTGCATGACACGGCTCGGCCCTTACCTCTGCTGGCAGGGCAAGTACAAGTCCGAGGCGGAGATGAAGGCGCGCACCGCGCCCGTCCGGTACGGGATGCCCCAGACCGAGGACGAGAAGCGCGTCAGCGCCGCGCTCGAGAAGGTCGCGGGCGAGGTCGGCGGCGGCGCGTCGCTCGCGTCTGTCGCGGTCGCGTGGGCGCTCGCGAAGGCCCCGTATGTCTTCCCCGTTGTGGGAGGGAGCAACCCGAAGTATCTGGACGATGTGATCAAGGTGCGTCGTTCCCGCGTCTGCTGCTCACTCCGAGCCAGAAGGCTCTCGTGCGCGCGTCCTGGTGTCCATTCACACAGGCGTGCGGCTGCATCTGCGCATTGTCGCCCCCGCGGGCTCGCTCCCGACCCTCCAAGCTCCCTTCTCCCCTTCCTTCCCCTTCTCCCCCTTCTCCCCCTTCTCCGTTCTCCCGGTGGTACGGGGCTCATCAGGTTCTCTGATACAGGGCCTCGCGATCGCTCTCACGCCCGAGCAGATCCAGACGCTCGAGGCGTCCGCGCCCTTCGCGCCTGGGTTCCCGTACAGCTCGTTCGGGTTCGACCCGGCCCAGGGCGACGGGAAGCCGCACTACATGGTCAGCTCGGCGGGCTGGGTCAAGTACGTCAAGGCCCCCGCCCCGATCGCGCCTGGGCCGTGAACGCGGGAAGTCTTTGGACGGACGAGGGAAAGAGGGGGGAACGAAGGAACGTGGGCGAACTTTGTCTGTTTTTTGAGAGGTGTGTGCCCCTGGACGTCTGCTGAACCCAGGCCGAAGAATCGATACTCAATTGCGGGGATGGCGCGTGCTGATGGAGAGCGTGGGTGTGTATATATTCTGGTGAGCCAGCCAGGAGCTGCCTGTGTGTAACCGTTGTACAGTAAATATAGCAGTGTCGTAAGAGACTTGCGAGCTTGTGAGCATGAGCCCCCTCACCAGTCTCGTAGGATATCACGTTCAAGGAACTCGACTTATATGCAAATGGCATGCGCAGGACTGCCAGTGCCGGCGTTTCAGCTTCTTCAACTCGGAACTTTCTGAACGTTGGTAGACAGCGGTCAGAATACAGTTCTCGATAATCCCGATCAGGAACCCCACGAATCTACAGCCGCTGCCAGGCTGGAGTCCGAGCTGGCTTGCCCATCTCCATCTCGGGATTACGTGTGCGAGCGACGCGGGGGCTCTCCTGACTTTGAATTGGAACTAAGCTCGCCTTGTCGACAGCCTGCCCCGCCACTCTCGTACCATGCCACAGTCGTCTGACTCGAGAGAGGCAGCCCGGCCCTCACTGTCCAAGGTTCAAGGTGAAGACCGCCTGCCCTGTCGCCTCGTACGCTGCCATCTTCAATGAGAAAGCACTTGGGTTAATCTATGCAGAGCTATTGTTAGGTCCGGATTATCTCGCGGTGCCATCGCAGCTCGACCCGGGGAACTCGAAGCAGCTGGACAGCGTGGCTACGTATAATCAACTTTGACCTCTCATTCTCGTTCTCGCGATCCGCCCGCCTTCAAGGTCTCTGCATCATAATGATCCCGCGGCAATGCCTAGACACTTCCCGAGCCCTAGATTTATTGGATTGGCGGCTTCCTGCGGACGAGGCGTGTGTTCGAGCGTGAGGGTGGGATATCATTTCTGATTGCTGAGGCCCGGGGATTCGTGTTCGAGCTCTCGAGGTCAATCTTCATCATCGCGTCCAAAGGACGCATCGTCTTCGCGCGTTGATGATGTTCGACTTTGCCCGCGTAAGATTTTGGAGATGAAGATGCCACCCATGGGCTGTCACGACCGGTCTGCCCGGCACCGCATGGTGTGCCTCTCGTTGGGGTCCCTTGTCATGTCGGATTCCAAAAGCCCGGGACTGCCTTATGCGACGCCGCAGGACCCGCAGTGGCTCGGGCTGGAGGCTCGACGGTTCGCGGGACGCCGCGCCCACAGTACACGGCAGTCGCTACATTCCGAGACGTGGGTTGAGGCTCAGGCTGCGGGCGCACAACGAAGCTATGTGTGCAAAGCAACGCAGATATAAATATAAAAGATCAGTCGTTACAGTCCGCACACACCGGCATATACACGGTACAATCACATCACCAGCATACAACAGACACATCCGCACAGGGCATAAGGGGCAACGTAAGGAGGAGGCCCACCGGGGGAGGAGGGGTTGATTAAGGGGTGAGGGTGTAACAGCAGCGCCGATAGCCATCATGCCAGAGAGCGAGCAAGCGTGAGCGAGCCTGGGGCGTTCCGTCCGAGTCACTATGGCGGCCACTTAGACCTGCTCGTCGGCGAGGGACGACTCCGGGGAGCGCTTGAGCTGGAGCTTCTCGGTCATGCGCGCCTTCTCCGCCGCGGCCTTCTTGGACGGCATGTCGAGGTCGCTCGGGGCGAAGACGACGGCGGAAAGAGACGTGTTCGTGTGCGCGGTCGGCTCGGTGCCGGAGCGCGTCGCGAACGCGAGCGTCGTCTTGTGGCTCGTGTAGTAGTTGTCGCGCTGCGTGAAGCCCTTGTTGACGGCGTAAATGATCATCGTCGGCACGATACCCTTTTAGATTACTGCTCGTGAGTACACGGAGACGTCGGGGAGATAAGTAGCACGCAGGGGACTGACCGTGATCTGTGGCACGATCTCGTAGAGGATGTACATGGCGTTAAGGCCACCGATACCGTCACCGGGCGCGATACGGAAGAGGACGAACTCCGTAAGCTTCGTGGCCGAAATGAGCGCACCGGACTCGACGATGAGGAGGATGACGCGGTTGTAGCGGCCGCTCGACTCCACACCCATCACGCGCTGAGTGCGCATGGACACATACCTGACCGCAGCGGGCAGCAGCGGAACATAAAATGTGGTCAGCTAAATTCTGATCATGTCGCAGCAGAGCGCTCGAATCGCGCTCTGACAAAGACACTCACCAGATACGGGACGCAATGACGGCCGTCACGCAGACGTTCGTGGCCATGGAAATGGAGAACATGGCCGTTCCCCAGCGCACCATCTCGGGACCGTCGGGGTGAGGAAGCAGCCACTGCGAGACGGCGCCGTATCCGACGACTGAGAACGCAAGCCAGAATTATGTTAGCCGTACACCGCGGCAACAACGTAATTGTGCACACTCACTGAATTCGGAGACGCACATCAGGAACGGCAGGAGGGCATACCAGTAGTTCTTGCCCCACACGACGTACAGCCGCCAGACGACGACCAGGTCACCGGTGAACATCTGTTTCCGAGCAATATGTCATGAGGGCGGAGTGACTTTCGGGGTATAGCGTGATGCGGCACGTACGGTGGTGATGTAGAGATAATCCTTGGCCATGTTCACACGGAGCCAGACGCTGGAGAAGTACGCGATGGGGCCGATGGTGTCGCGGTATACAATAAAGCCTTGGATGAGACGAGTAAGGCCGAGCGACATGTGTCCCGAGGCGAGCAAGTACCTAGCGGAGGCGGGTCGGACGACGTTAGCGGGGAAGCGGCGCGATGCACGGAGCGGATCGCCCTCACAGCAAAACCAAACAGCATGTGGTGAACTTGTTGATACCCTCCTTGCGCTTTTGGTAGATCGTGTGCATGGACATGGCAAACAGCAGGGTATACAATCCTGATAGGAATGTTAGCACAGTCGTACGTGAGGAATGGAACTGGAAGTAGAAGGCGGCTCACCCCAGAAGAAGGACTCGAGCCAACTTCCGATGAGGTATGCCTCATCGATGGGGAAGTTTGGGACGGCCATGGCTGCTGAGGGAGGGGGAGGAGTACGATAGCTGTAGGGGTCTGATGGGCACCGACCGAGCCCCGGCTGCAGAGGGCCTTAAGAGGAGGACGAGACGACATTGCATCAGGCCGCGCTCGAATGGGCAGGGGCAGGAACCAGCTAGAGACTGCGGGTCATGCGCCCGCGCCAGACTCGAGACGAGCGTCACGTCCGTACCGGACGACAGAACCTTGCAGGGTGCATCCGGGCGAGGATCTATTGAGAGTTGACAGAACCTGTGCTCGTGGGCATTGCTCCCGCCGGTGACGCCGATGGGAGCGTGCTGAGACGCCTTCCTCGACGGTAGATCAGCACATCGCAGTGGCTCCCCATCAATCTGCTTATCTGCACGGGAATTCCCTACCTTTTGGGTACTTGCTGATCTCGCCGTTGCAGCGCGCATTGTATCGTGCGATGTGTGTTCAGGGCGACCAGCGATAGAAGCTGTGACTTTGTGTTAATTAACATCTATCCTCCGGGGAGCGGGATGCCGTAATCCATTGCGCCTGGCCTTGGATGCGTTGCGGGGCTGAGATAGCCGTACCCTTCGAGTGTTTCTGGTAACAGTTAGTCGTCGTGGCACCAAATACAACAGGAAGTCAGCCGTATAGCAGAATCTCGTCGACGAAGAGGGCGATTAACCATGGATCGTTACTACCCATTCCATTGGCGCTAGCGCGACCCATGAGGAGGTGACGGAGGTGACTGATAACGCATAATGCAGCTCTGGTCACGTCTTCCGAAGACACCTGGTCGGGGACCGGGATGGGAATGGTAGCAAGGTTACCGGATGGACCGTACAAAGTGCGCAGGCACACGAGAAGTTGTTTCATAGACAACTCGGACAGCCGAGAACCGCGGGCATGTGCTGGCGAGGGAGAGGGGGGAGGGTTGAACGTCACCTTGAATCTTCCTCCACGTCTGGGCGATGCCAAACGATGGCCACCGCTACTACCACCGAACGTTGCGCGCAACTATAATATGGCACATGTATGAGATCATTCACAGCAGGGCCACCTACCGACGATTACATCGTACAATCATCATCAACAAAAGAACCCGTCCGCGATGGTACTAGCAAGGAACATCACCTCTGCCCGTCGTCCCAGAACTCAGCGTAAACCAGATATCTTGATGGGAGGCCGGTCACGTCAGCGACGCCCGCGTCGGATGGCGATAATTAAAGCGCGAGAAGGTGCGAGAACCGCCGTGTTAGACCTGCTCGTATCCGAGAGACGAGGAGGATGAGGGTTTGAGGGATAGCTTCTCGGCCCGACCCTTCTCCGCGGCAACGTTCTTGGATGCCATGTCGAGGTCACTGGGGGCGAAGACGACGGCAGAGAGCGAGGTGTTGGTGTGACCGGTAGGCTCGGTCCTGGTCGCAAAGGCCAGCGTTGTTCCGTGGCCGGTGTAGTAGTCGTCCCTCTGGGTATATCCATGATTGACGGCATAGATGATCATTGTAGGCACGATGCCCTATTTTTGTCGGACACACACATAAACAGATGCACCTCGAGGCAGAGAGAGAAAGATTGCGCACAGTCATCTGGGGTACGATCTCGTAGATGATGTACATGGCATTCAGGNCCCCCGACACCGTCGCCGGGGGCGATGTTGTAGAGGACGAATTCAGTGAGCTTCGTGGCAGAGATGAGCGCCCCAGACTCGACAAGGAGGATGATAACGCGGTTGTAGCGACCGCCGGATTCCACGCCCATCACGCGCTGGGTGCGCATTGACACGTACCTAACCACATTCGACGCGAAAACAGTTAGTTGTCCGCCGCCTTTCGACGCAGAAGACGTCTGAACGACGGCTCGACGCTCACCAAATGCGGGCTGCGATGACGCCGGTGACTATGACGTTTGTAGCCATGGATATGACATACATAGCCGTCCCCCAGCGCACCATCTCTGGACCGTCAGGATGAGGGAGCAGCCATTGCGAGACGGCGCCGTATCCGACGACTGAGAACGCCAACCACAACCGGATTAGTCGAGCGATAGCGCCAACGTTGCTGTGCACTCACCGAATTCGGAGACACACATCATGAAGGGAAGAATGGCATACCACACATTCTTGCCCCACACAACATACAACCTCCAGACGACGACCAAATCGCCAGTGAACATCTATCGGCCAGAGAGATGGTTAAGAAAACTGGACGGCGCTCGGAGAAAGTTCTTAGTATGCAGCTTACGGTGGCAATGTACAGATAATCCTTGGCCATGTTCACGCGGATCCACACACTGGAAAAATATGTGATGGTATCAATGGTGTCGCGGTAGATGATGAAGCCCTGGATGAGACGGGTAAGGCCGAGCGACATGTGTCCCGTAGCGAGCATGTACCTAGTCAAATTGATGGACATTAGAAACGAAGCACGTAAAGAAAGGGCGGCTACACCCACAGCAGCACCAAACAGAAGGTGGTGAACTTGTTGATGCCCTCCTTGCGCTTCTTGTAGATGGTGCGCATAGACATGGCGAACAGGAGGGTATACAAACCTGAGGCATACGTTAGCTGATTGACAGATGGGAGACGATAATTCCACCGTGGAGGCTTACCCCAGAAGAACGACTCTAGCCAGCTGCCGATGAGGTACGCCTCATCGATCGGAAAGTTTGGGACAGCCATATCTCAGTCGTTGCAATGGGGGTCTATCGAGCGCCGACAAAGATACAGCCGCTCCCCTTCCCCTTAAAAGACAGCCTCCAAATGCATTGCATCAGGTCGTAGAGTTCGCTACTCAACTGTGCAAACTACACGGGCGCACGCGGGGATGGGATGCGCCCGTACCGCCCGCACTCCTCTGTTTGAGTCGAAGAAGCTCTGGGGGCGTTGGAGTCATGGGCAGCGCAACGGATTGGATCCGCGGGGGGATCTTCCCGCGAGAATTGAACTTTGCTGGAGCGTCGGTGACGTCGATGCGCGAACTGAGACGCCTTCTCTCGGGTAGAAGGCCCACGGCGGGAAGCCCACAGTGCGGCGTACGGGTGAGACACGTTCTCTAGCTTTGCACAAAAATAATTCCCCCGGCTGATAACGTGAAATGTGCATGCTATGGCGGGACCAGGTGACCTGGGAGAGGATGATGAGCATTATTTCTGTGATTCAATACACCGAGTCCGGGATGTCGTACCGTACCAATAGAATTCGTTCTTCCTGGAAGTATTGCGTTATCTGTCACTTTAATCACTGATTGCTCTGAGAATTACTCACTGGGGCATCGAGTACGAACAAAGACAGCACTGAGTACACGGCTGTACAGGCTCGGACGGCGGTATCAAGTCGACGTTCGATAATTGGGGTGACGATGCAGTCGCAGTTGAACTTGAACCTGCCAGCGGAGCTTGAACTGATCCATCGCGAGAATGGGCTGTGACACATGTAACGTTCAGCCTATTAATCCGTCATCGATTATCGCTCACGGCCACCATTGCATGTTGAAGCTCTTTGGAGGCCAGTATCTCGCAGCGGGAACGACACATCGACAAGGCGAGTTCGTACTGCCAATGTGTCACGTATATATTGGATTAGCCATGGCACTTCGCACACCAGCATACACAGTGCAGCAAATACTTAACATACAAACACTTTCACCCAATTGGAGGAACACCTTGAAGCAGGACAAGACAGTAGAGAGTCAAGAACGTGAGGCGTCAAGAAAGCACAAAGCCGCCAACCCGCAAGAGACGATTCCCGTACTAGGGCGCGACGAAGCGCCAAACCCTCTAGATCATACTTGTCGGTAGGCAGGGGCAGACAAGGAGGGGTTGAGGGAGAGCTTCTCAGTGCCGCCAGCCTTTGGAAGGACTATTATGGGCGCCGCATCCGGGTCGCTTGGAGCCAAGGCGACAGCGGATGAAGAGGAGTTCCAGGTAGGCTCGGCAAACGTGAGCGTTCGTGTCAGCCTGTGGCCCGTGTAGTAGTCGTCTTGCTGTGTGTAGCCTTGGAGGACGGCGTAAATGATCATCGTCGGTACGATGCCCTATGATAGTTCAAGCACATTAACAGATGCAGTGCGGAGGAGAAGCGGAAGGAAAGGAGATTTGCGTACGGTCATCTGCATCAGGAAAAACCCCCCGCGCGAATCAGGGATATTTTAGCGCTATGCCGTCGCGAATGAGATACTTGCTGATACTGACCTATAGCCGACACTAATGTCTCGATAATTAGGCATTATAGATGAGCCAATGAGCCGTCTTCTTCTCAGGTCGTGTACCTTGATAAGACGCGTAGGTAGAGCACTTGTGTATCACATATAAGATTGAGGAGACACATTCAGCTCTTACACTGAGCCATTTCTAGTAAGTGTAGAGATGCATAGGGAGTATGCAAGCTCAGTGCGCACTGAGGAGGCGTGTCTCGAAGTACGCGCGTGCCGGCCCTAAACTTGGTAGCGCCCACCTACACGTAGCGCCTCTCCTACGAGCTCCCGCCACGACGCTCTCGCTGGCAGTGGCAAGTGCTTTCTGTGTATCGTCTTTGTCTATCTGGCTCTATCGCACCTCAGAACCTTCATACACTCTAGCATATCCGTCCTTCTTTCCCTCTAGCTCCCCTATCTGATCTCCACTTCCTGCTGGACTTGAGTCGTCCTCGACGCCCGGCTAGCTCCCCTTCCAAGTCTTCTCTCCGTCTCCGCCCTAGGCTCTTCACCGTAAGTCCTATTGCTTCTGAATCATATATTCTACCGGTGAGTAGTGTGATTGCGTGTATAGCATTCCAGGTAAGTCCGAGATACCCTCACAGTAAGTCTGGCATCATGACCCTCACCCGACTGCAGTATATGCGTGGCAGCTTGTGAGCTCCCGTCCTCCCTGCTGTCTAATACAGCATGGTAAGTCTTCTTGCCTGCCAGAACGTACCGGAACCCGCAATGATAGTTGTGTGGTGGATTTGCTGGTTACTTTCCTGTTCCTACATCGTCGATTCATCCTCATACGTACACTGTACCATCTGTTGATCCCTTGCATGTACTACTGTACCCTAGACGAGCAGCACCTTAAGTGCATTGCGAATAGAACACATTTGCGTTCATTATCGAAATATGTGCGATTATGAAAGATTAGGATGCCTGCAGCCCCGCCGTTCTGCTCAGTTTCTAAAACATCTAATGGATATATCTCCCAAATGACACTCCTAGACGTCGCGAATTTATATTGGGACCTCCCAGATTAGGGGTATGGAGATAAGACGACTATTTAGGTATATTACGGCTGATTAGACCTGATTAGCGCNGGGGGGATTTTCCTGATGTGCGGGACGATCTCGTACAGGATGTACATGGCGTTGAGGCCACCGATGCCACTGTCGGGCGCGATGTTGAAGAGCGTGAACTCCGTGAGCTTCGTGGCGGAGATGATCGCACCGGACTCGACGATGAGCAGGATGATGCGGTTGTAGCGGCCATCCGGTTCTACGCCCATCGCACGCTGGTTGCGCGCTGACACATACCTGTCGGCGGCGGCGGCGCAGACGAGGACGGTCAGTTTCAGACGTCCACTGCCCCCTGTGGCGAAAGCAGCGCTGGGTGTCACGATGCTCACCAGATGCGCGCCGCAATGACGGCTGTAACGACGATGTTTGTGACCATCGAGATGGTGAACATGGTCGTGCCCCACTGCACTGTCTCGACGACGTCGGGATGCGGCAGCAGCCACTGCGAGACGGCGCCGTACCCCACCACTTAGGTTACGAGTAGTGTTAGCCGCAAGGTTTCCCAGGCAGAGAGCAGAGACTCACCGAGCTCAGAGATGCACATGAGGAATGGAATGAGGGCGTACCAGACGTTCTTACCCCAAACGACGTACAGCCGCCAGACAACGACCAAGTCACCGAAGACCATCTGGTTGCGAGCAAGGCATCAGACGGGAGGGAGACATAGCACGCTCAGGATACCACTTGCGTTGGAGATGTACAAGTAGTCCTTGGCTAGGTTCACCCGGTACCAAATGCTGGAGAAATAATTGATGGGGCCCATGCTGTCGCGGTAGATGATGAATCCTTGGATGAGACGGGTGAGGCCGAGCGCCATGTGTCCTGAAGCGAGTAAATACCTAGGTGAACGAGAGTGATTAGGGAGACATCCATTGAGTACGGGGCCAAAGCCTCTTACAACAAAATCAAGCAGGTCGTAGTGAACTTGTTGATACCTTGTTGTCGCTGTTGGTAGATCTTGCGCATAGACATGGCGAAGAGCAGCGTATATATCCCTGACATAGCAATCAGTCGGGGTAACAGGAGAATGGCTGCTATTGTGCTTAGCTTACCCCAGAAGAAGGATTCGAGCCAACTACCGACAAGGTACGCTTCATCTATGGTGAAGTTTGGGAGGGCCATGGTCAAAGGATGAAAGCTGTGGTAGGTTCAGAGGGTAGAAGCAAAAAGATCAAGACGTGATCGCTACCAGAGTCTTTATGAAGCTATGAGTTGCGATTGCCTCATGGCATGTGCCGTCGTACTATGACGTGCGGGCAATACTGCCACAGCTTAACGTCGTGCTTAACCGCATTGTTTGTAGTAATGAAGAGAGATTAACAAACTTAGATATCTGGTTGTCATCCTATGCTCCACCTATGAAAGACGTGGCAAAGCGGCGTAAACTGATCACCCCAGAGGAGGAAATTCTGCTGAAGCCCGTTCAAATCAGCAGTCGATGAGAGCCTCTCTCCTGGATAGGTGACAAGCGCAGCGCGTGCCTGCAGGAGCACACTTCAAAGCGCGCCCTCCTGGTATGAGAGTAGCATTGCCAAAAGACTGCACCAGTCTGGTCGCGCCGTGTGGCTTATCTATCATGATCTATCATGAGGTCAGGACACATGCCATGGATAGAGTCTCAGCTTGAGCCCATCAGTACGTTCAAATCACTACTGAGTACTTGAATACTTCTTACCTCGTTTGGTGGCGACGAGGACGGTCTTGCGATGCCTCTTACCATTATTCAGGCTCAACGCAGTACTATTTCTACTACTTGCCGAGGATGCGGTGACAGCGCACGCCTCGAAGTCAGAGATCCTGTGACGATCAAGTTTACGCAGATGAACGGCAGGAAGCAGCGTTGAAGGNCGGGGGGTGACGCTGGGTCCAGGGTGACGTAGGGTGACGAGCGTGACAGACTACATGTAACGCTGCTAATCTCACGGCTTGCGCGAGAAGTTGCAACTTGATCGAGATCGCCCATGATTTGCAACGCAACGCATGCTCTGCCTCAGCCTAGCCTGGTGTCAAAAGTACTACTGCGCCGGCGGGGACTCTATGGGTAGAGGCCGGCCGACGCTAAGGTGAGGAAGAAGGCTGGATAGAGCACATTGACTGCGTGGGGAGACGCTTCCTAGACAGCTGCTGAGCCGAGAACCACGGGCCATGGTTTCGAGTTCGCATTCGCGCGCACAGACCTGCGAACGCTATCGTGCTCGCCCGGAAATAGCTCATCAATAGACAGACATCCGTGAGTCGTTCCGAACACTGCGGTGATACAGGCCGCCCTCTTACCCACAATGCGCGGCGTTCAGCAATCCTCTTCCCAACGGAGATCTCGAGGCTGGCTATTCTGGATGCGCCCATCCAACACTGAACAGCGAGAAGCTGAACGGCTGATGTGGATGATGTTGCAGCTCAGCCCGCTCTTTACCCCCATCATTCTTCTCCAGTAGCCTAGCCTTCGAGAAATCTTGTCCATCTTGAACCTGTTCCACCACCATGAGCCACTCTCCCACGCCACCGACCTGCGAACCAGGGAGGCCTCGCACGGTATCAACTGCTCTCACTGAACTACACACCTTGCTCTCCGGTGTCGCGCTCCCGAAATCCAAGAATGCAAAAAGCGTTACTGTCCCTCTGGCTACCTTCCGTACCATATTGGATCTCACGACTGCAGCCACTAAGGCGGTCGAACACGAACTTGAACCTCCCTTGGCCGGTATTGCTACCCTGGCCGCGAAGCTCGATGCCCTCACAGAACAAGTTGCGCAGAATTCCTATCAACAGGCGCGTACGTATGCTCAGGCTGCCGCATCGGAAGGTACAAAGCCCGCACATGGTGCTCCGCCCCCGAAGGTGCCACACAGCGTTACCCCAGCGCCCGAGCGGTCTTCGCGCTTCGATTTCATCCTACGTCAGTTGGACTACAAACACCCTGTCCTTGCCAATGACACTCCGGCTGATATCCAGCGAACCATCAACGACATCATCATCCAATCTGACCTTCACTGCGGGAATGATGCTACTCCTGTCCCAGAACGCGTCTTTCCGTGCGTCCGAGCTGTCGCAAAGCTCCGCAACGGCAACATCCGGCTCTTTTGGCGCGATCAAGAGGAGCGCGACACTGCCAGGATGTGCGCGGACGACTGGCTCCCTCGCTTGTCCCCTAAGCTCGAGGTACTTTGGCCATCGTATCGCGTTGTTGTGCACGGTGCCCCCACATCCCTCATGTTCGACACTGATATCCGCCGCGAAGAGGCTGCCCGGACTATCATTCGGGAAAACAGCTTCTTGAGCTCGTACTCAACGCGTGCCACGGATACGATCCCAAATATTCAATGGCTGTCTAGACGGCCCCCGGCCTGCAAGTCGCATTCTTCGCTTGTCCTTTTCTTCGAATGCGCTGAGGATGCCAACCACGCTATTGAACATGGCATCGCAATCAACGGTCGACTTCTCCGCGCTGAACGATTCCGTGCATACCCTACGCAGTGCTTCAACTGCTACCGCTTTGGCCACATCGCGCGCTACTGCCGGGGCCGCTCAACATGCGGTCTTTGCGCTGGCCCGCACGCCACTAACTCATGCCGTTGTCCATCCGAGAACGCCTGCATCGATATGACGCAGTGCAAACACACCTGTCCGAAGTGCGCACTCTGCAAGGGCCCTCACAGTGCCCTGTCTCGCGACTGTCCAGTACGCGCTGACATCTTCGCTCGCTGCAACTTTGGTCATCAACAATTCGGTGCATACTACTACGCACCACCAGCGGCTTAACGGATCCTCAATCCACCTCTACCCTCACAGCTCTTCTGACTCCAAGTCCACCTTGTTTCGGGGAGTCTTCTCCTGCCGCTTTAAACTGAGCACGCATGTATCAACCCCACCCCCCCCAGGCTCATACCTCTCCCTCACACGTATGCCCCCTCATAGACTACCACCGGCGCACTGCTTCATTAGCGCCCACACTGCCATATCATTCCGCACTCCCATGCCAATCTCGACTCTGCCCACAGTCCTAGTATCTCAACGTCATTGTAGCTACCTAGTGCAGTTAGAGGAGTGTAGTCAAGTGGCACCTTCGGCCTTAACGGCCTCACTGCCACTATNAAAAAATGAATATATCTATCTATCTATCTATCTATCTATCTATCTTGTCCATCTTCCGGATCCTTCCCTTTGGTGCCTTCTTACTCTTCCGCTCTCACTCCCCCGTTCTGGCACAGACACTGCCTTATTGAGCGGCCCTTTCCCCGCCCACAAGCACTCGAACAGTGCGTGTGTGGCTGCGCGTGCGACTTGCTCGTCCTCGCTGTTCTCTAGCACCATGGGCATCATCGACATCAACAAGCAGCCGTGGACGACGCTCTACCTAGCCTACTACATCGCAGCCCTCGTCTTCGGCAGGTGGCCGTACTGGACGATCAAGTACATCCCGCGCTCCAACCGCCCTCGCCAGGCGTGGACGCTAACTCGATGCCTCATCGTCAAGACCTTCCAGTACCTATTTAGTTGCCCGGTCGATATATCCCCCGGCGTTGTCCCTGCTGCACCGACCATCATCCCGGACAGCCAACTGACCGACGCCAAGTCCAACTGGGTCGAACCTATCCCAAACGAGCTCTTTACTGGTGAAATACGACGGTACGCAGACATCACCGGCGTACAGCCCGCGCGTGTCCCCGGGTACTGGCTGCTCAAGAAAGGATACAACTGGACCGGCCCCAAGGCTAAGCCGGGCGAGAAGACCCTGCTGCACCTCCACGGTGGCGCGTTTACCGTGCGTGTCTGCTGTCTAATTGGGCGGCGATCTACGCTCTGCGACTGACGCCCGTTCTCTCTGACGCGCAGGCCGGCTCCGCACAGCCGTCGGACACGACTGCGAACCTCACTCGCGGGCTGCTCCAGTACTCTGAGAAGCTGCAGCGCACGTTCGCGGTCGACTACCGTCTCTCCGTTGCGCCTCCCGCGCCGCCGACCAACCCCTTCCCCGCCGCGGTGCTCGATGGCCTCGCCGGGTACTGGTATCTCGTGCACGAGGCCGGCTTCGAGCCGCAGAACATCATCCTCGCAGGGGACTCCGCNGGGGGGCAACATGGTGGTCGCGATCGTGCGGCACCTGCTCGAGAACCCCGTGCCGACGCTCCCGCTCCCGGGGCACCTGCTCACGGCGTCGACGGTGCTCGACCTCGCGATGACGCACGACGGGCCCGAGTCGTCCGCGATCCTCAACGCGCCGACGGACATCTTCGACATCCCCCCGGCCCGGGGTCGTGTTCGCGCTGGACAGCGTCGAGGCGTACCTCGGCCCGCTCCCGTTCGAGGAGGCGAAGACGAACAGGTACATCTCGCCCGTGTCGCGCTTCGTGAAGCCGGGCCCGGAGGGGCTGTTCAAGGGTTTCCCGAACACGTTCGTCGTCGCGGGCGGCGCGGAGCGCCTCGAGGACGACTCGAAGGAGTTCATCGCGGGCTTAAAGCGCGATGGGTCGAATGTCATCCATGAGATCCCTCCGGACGCGGTTCACGACCTCATGGTGTGGACCTGGCACAACCCTGAGCGTATCGAGGTGCTCCAGAAGCTCGCTCAGTGGATCGACGACATGCCGTGAGCATCATCGATCTTGCGAGTATGTACGATAACCAGCCGGCGTCGGATCGTTTCTCTCCACATATTCTCGGGCTATCTTGTTGACGATTGCATTTCCTTCCTTCCTTGTGTAACAAATGGCTGGTGTCTCTCCATGCGTCCTACTTCTCTCTTGGCTTGTATCTCAGTTGACAGTCAACCTCCTCTCATTTCTGGTCTTGTACGAGTGGCTGGATACCACGTACTCACATACCCCACAGACCCTGTTCACATTTCCGGTACCAGTGTTGTCACAATACATGTCTATTATGTACATCACACATCAAACACAGCCGCCCCAACAGCAGCAGCAACAGCAGCAGCAACAGCCCCTCACAACTTCGCATGCCACGAGATCCCCGCCTCCTTGTGCCCAAAGTTCACAACCTTCGGGAGCGCCTGCCAATCGCCGTCGCCGTCCCCAACGACCGCCTTCCAGACCCGAAGCACCTCCGCCGCGAACAAGTCCTGGCGGCCCGTGCGCACCTTCACGCTCACGTCGCACGCGCCCTCGTCCGTGCGCCACGTCCCGCTCGCGCGGTCGTAGACCGGGTTCGACGGGAACATGAGCACGTAGTTGTCCGTCGGGACCGTGTCCGGGTGGTGCCAGCGCGCCTGGCCCGGGTACCCGAAGTGCGTCGCGGACCAGTTCACCCTGCGCCGCGCGAGGGTGTCAACGAAGGGTTCAGCAATCAGACATTAGAATTGAGGCCGTGGGTGGGATGGGTAGAATTCAAGTGCGCACCTGTAGCTCGAGTTGATGCAGATCTGCCCGGGGCTGGGCGCGACGTAGTGCCCGAGGTTCGCTTGCGCGGGCCCGTACCACTCTTCGCCGGACACGGCGAGGAGGTCCTTGACGTATTGCGGGTCGCGCGCCTCGATGAGCGATGCGCGGATGTGCGTGGCGTACGACAGCACGAGCTCGCGCGGGTCAGGCGAGATGGTGACCGGCGCAGTGGTCGCATACTGGATGCCGTTCGCGATGGCCTCTCTGGGGAGGAAGGCGGGGTTGACGCCTCTGCACTGCAGCCAGCGAAAGCAAAGTCAGCATAGCGCTACTCTGGAGCTTGTGAGAATGGAGCACCCACATCCATAACGCTGTGGATCTGCGTGACGGGCGTATCATAGCTCGCATTGGTCGCAGCAACGATCAGCGCACTTAGGACGTCCTGTCGCGTGAGCGCGGATGGCTGGACGTTGGGCTCCTTCCCGCTGCGCGCAGCAGCAGCCGTGGCAAGGCGAAGGACGGCACTATGCAGAGCCCTAACTTGTGCACCGCTGAGGAAGACGTCGACGCGGGTGACGGGGAAGGGCGCAAAGATCGAGAAGTCGATCTTGTCGAACGGGAACGTGTCGCTGAGCAGCTTTGGCAGCTTCGACCTGACGAACGCGAGCCGCGCAGGGTCCGCGGGGAGCTCGGGGTCGATGATGCCTTCGTACACGGGCGGGCGGTCGATGACGTCCCCGACGTACTGCTGCGACCAGACGCGCATAAACTTGACGGCGACGTAGAGGTCGGCTTCGTGATAGGAAGAAAAGGAAGAACAAACGTCAGCAGGGTAGATGGTAACGGTGATACAGTCAGCCTGAGGACTTCTCGGACGTACAGACGATGTGCGTGCACGACATGGCGATCGCGGTCGCAGTCTCGGACGTCAAGATGGTGAACTTGCCCAGGACGGGCTCTTCGCCACTCAGGAGACGGAACGGGTTGATGTCCTCGATGGGCAGCGCGGGCGGGACGCGCACGACCAGCGTCGCCTCCATCGATTCGCTCGGAGTCGGGTTCCATGGCTTGATGACGAGCGGCACGGGCTGAGGTGGGGACACCGATATCTGCCAGGAGTCGGCAGCGCAGTGAGCAGGTGGGCAGACGAGTAAGACCACACTGGCAGCTACGAGACGGCGGACGTACCGCCCACTCTGGTTCTCTGACAAGCCTGCCGCAGAAGAGCGGGAACCAGGTGAAAGTGCGCGCGATGGCTTCGCGCAATCTTTCGACGTCGAGTTTTGCTGGCACGACGCTCACGATGTGTCCCTACGGGCGGTGTGATTGCGATTATCAGCAAATGTCTGACGGTGATGAAGAACAGGCGCAGTAGAGAGAATCGCTCACGGTGTAATTGAGCAGCAAGTCGTTCTTGCTCAGGCGGTACTGCGACTTTTCTCCAAGGAGAGTCGGTCCGCTCGGGACGATCATATGCGTTACACTCGCCATCGAATATCGACTCTTGAGGCGTTAAACTCAAAGATTAGGCAGGTTCGCTGGCCAGTTGCACGCACGGTGGCACCCAGGTACGTGTGCTACTTGAAAGACAAGTATAAGAGCAAGAAGCCAGCCTTTCCACGTTCACCCTCGCGCAGCGGCGGCTATAAACGACCCAACTCAAATATGGCACCGGTGTCAAAGGACGGACGGCTTAGGTGCTGCTGCTGCTGCTGCGAACAGATTTCTACGGCCACTTCGAAGAAGCTGATCTTGATGTCTCCGCGCGCGCCCTAAACCTGGTGCGCGAGGTCAGCTGAGTCATTGTCAATGAGGGACCGGTATGCTTACGGAGGCTCACGGCGGCGCGATTGGAGGCATTGCCCACCATCTCCGGTCTTCTGTGTTTCTGGAGGACGTGAGAATTCGAAGATCATGCTCGCTGTGCCTTGTCGTGCTACCCATGCGACGGAAATCATACGCACGAGAACCCGGGAGCGAAGGTGTATTCCAGGTACGTAGTTGCACGCACATATGCATCAAGAAGGGTCTCTGAGCACTTCTGGTCATCATGGAAAACGCCTGAGTCGCTATCGCTGTTGCTCGACCTTGCCGACCTCCGGTCATGGATGATGCGATGCATACGCATTTTTTTTTTTTCAAAAACCCTGGCTGGCCTGTGAATAAGTCAGAAATGTTGGCATTGGTCACTGGTGGACCTCGGTCGGTTTGTCGGACTTTCCCAATGCTATTAGCAGTGAAAATATCAAGTTTGGAGGACCAGCGAAACGTTAGCAATTTAAAGCTTCAAGCTTCAAGTTGTCAACATGAGTGTTGCAAGCATATGAGCGCTCATCTGGCGTGCTAGCCATGTGGCCGCCACTAGCCGCCACTGAACGAGTCGGTGGCCCTCTTGGAGTTCTACTGCATAACATTAACTCAACCTACATGGCACATCTCTAGCTGGACGACGCGTACTCTTCTCGGCATCCCCAACTATCGGCAGAAGGATGCACTGAGCTGCGACGGCACCGCGTCCGGATAGTATCTGCTCCAAGCAGCGCTGATGTCCCAGTTCCGCCAGCTTATCGTTGGGATTCTCCGTGAGTAAAGAAGGCGGCGAGGACCTCACTTACCCAACGAGCGCTCTGAGCGGACGTACGGCGCAGGCCTCGAGCTCGCGCTGCGCAACGCTCTCAGCTCTTGCTATCAAGGTCCACCGTCCCCCCTTCGTCCTGTGTCTCCCTGGCAGTACGGTGGTGGCCTTCTGCGACTTCCTTCTTACTGTCAGTCTGGCGGTTCGACTCAGAGTACTAGCACACCCACAATACCAGCACTGAGCGCATCCCTTAGGGCACCGCCGCACACCATGGGCAAGGTCCTCAACCGCCAGCCGTTCAAGTCCCTCTACCTCGTCTACGTCGCGACCTCGCTCGTCTTCGTCAAGCTCCCCATCTGGACGCTCTACTACCTCCCGCGCAGCACGCGCCCGCGGCGCGCCTGGTCCCTCAAGCGCACGCTCATCGTGCGCACCATCCAGACGCTCTTCGCCACGGGCCGCACCGTCGACATGCGCGGGGGCGCGAAGCCCGCCGTCGCGGACAAGCTCGATGACGCGGACAAGGTGCTCAGGGACGCTAATGCGAAGTCGGCGTGGATTGAGCCGATCCCGGAGGAGCTGTTCTGCGGGGAGCTGAGGAGGTATGCGGAGATCACGGGCGTGGCGCCGGTGAGGATCCCGGGGTATTGGATGTTGAAGAAGGGGTATGAGTGGACGAGCCATAAGGCGATGCCGGGCGAGAAGACGGTGCTGCATTTCCATGGAGGCGCTTTCACGGTGCGTCTCTCCCGCTGCGCTATTTCTTGGATACTACAGTGAAGGCAACATGGAGTTCGTGGCTAACTACTACTGCTCGCGACTAGATCGGGACGGCAAGGCCGACGGACGTCACCGCCAACTTCCCGCGCGGCTGCTCGAGCACTCCAAGACGATCTTGCGCACCTTCGCGGTCGACTACCGGCTCGCCGCGTCCGCGCCGCGCCCGCAAATCAACGCGTTCCCCGCCGCGCTGCTCGACTGCCTCGCGGGGTACTACTACCTCGTCCAAGAGGCCGGGTTCGAGCCGCAGAACGTGATCATCGCNGGGGGACTCCGCGGGCGCGAACATGGCGCTCGCGATCGTGCGGCACCTCGTCGAGAACCCGCACCCGTCGCTGCCGCCGCCCGGGCGGCTCGTGCTCGTGTCGGCCTGCCTGGACCTGATGGTGTCGCGCTGCGGGCCCGAGGCGTCGACGACGCGCAACTCGCCGACGGACATCTTCGGCGCGCCCCCGCCGGGCGAGCTGTTCGCGAAGTACAGCGTGGTGTCGTATCTGGGCGCGCTCCCGCTCGAGGAGGCGGACACGAGCCGGTACATCTCGCCGATGTCGCTGCACGTGAAGCCGGGCCCGGAGGGGCTGTGTAAAGGGTTCCCGGAGTCGTACATCGTTGCGGGCGGGGCGGAGCGCATCATGGACGACTCGGTCGTGCTGAAGGAGCGGATGGACGCGGACGGGGTGAAGGCCGTTCTGGACATCCCGCCCGACGCGGTGCACGACTTTGTGGTGTTCACCTGGCACGAGCCGGAGCGGACGGAGACGTTGCAGAGGATCTCCGAGTGGATTGATTCCATGTGAGAGTGGAATGCAAGTTATGTCTGCTGCTGGGTGTTCTTTGATCTGCTGGCTACCTGAACGTACATGCGTACTGCGGATGTTACCGATGTATTGCCATGACTTTCGTTGACTGGCTCACTCGTGCTACTGCTGGCTTGATGTACCTTCCAGAGCTCTGCTGTACTATTTGACGTGTGGTATATACCTGGAATGCCTTGTTAGCGTCCAGACTGCCGCTGCGGCAGAGTGTACAGCAAGGGAACGGGGAGGGACGCGAAGGTCTGCGGAGGGGGACGCGTGTGCCACCCGCTAGAAGGGCCAAGGGTATGTAGAGCTGAGACGCTGTGGATAGCATAGCTGGTCACGACAAAAGAATCGGGAGGTTGGTAGGCAGGAATTGCACTCCAGCTGCCACATGGGGCGACTGAATTGCCATATCTGGATGTGAAGGGAGGATGTGAAGGGGTTAATGACGCGCACGTNGGGCACCGACGTCCCGCCAGCGCTGGCTGCTGGGATTCCGTTCCTCTGCACCGATCGCTGCAGCCCCCGTCCCCTCGGCCACAGTCTCCTCCTCGCCCTCTCCTTTGTTTCCTTTGTCCGCGCTCACCATGTACTTAACCAGGCCACCCGCCCTCGCTTTCCTCCTCCCACCATCTCTCTCTTCTCGACCACACCGCTAAACCATGTCCTTCCGCTGCCGTCCCTCCCTCCCCCGCCTCTCTATCCCGTCGCTGACAGACGCGACAGGGCACTTGAACCGCGACCGGATCGCGTACTGCCCATACCGCGACCTACCCTGCTCGGCTGCGGAGCGCCTCACCGCGCTCGAAGGCCTTCCTCTGCTTGCTGTGCCTCAAGTGCACTATGAGCTTGACTGTGATCTCGCCAATGCTCAGTACGTCTCCCCGTTGTGTACTCGTTGCAGTCGCTCACCATGTACAATCAGCCTTGCTCACGATCCTCCTGCATTCTACACCTCCCCGCGCTCGCCTCACAACGAGATGCCTAAGCAGCGCTTCCTCACACCTATACCACTTCCCTCTGTGCCATCGTACCCCACCGAGGATGCTTCACAAACTGCGGACGACAACGATGATGAGCAGACTTCGCCCTACCGATGCGAAGACTTGCTGCCCGGCGCGCACACGATGTTCCATGAGCATCTCCGAACGATGTGCCCGCTCTCCGAATCCGACAGTCCACTCTCCCCTCAGCAATCTTCTTTTGTCGCTCCCCCGGCCGCTGACCTGCCCACCTCCGGCCTGCTCTTCGCCGGCGTCGTACCATCTCCCCCTACGCCGGTCTTGCGCCCCACGCACGCGTTGCTCCTCCCGCCGGTCCCGCTCGACCTAAGCCCGCTCCCCGGGCCTGCGCATCTGTCGCGGCACGAGCACGTGGAGCTCGAGTATGCCTCCGCATTCAACGTAGGCAGCGCCGCGTCGATCCCGCGCAGCGTGGGCACGACGGGGCACGCATACCCTAGCCAATCTACGCGTATTACGCGCGCACCGTCCAACGGGGTGGTGAGCGGTCGCGCTCCTGCTGTGCCGCGCTTCGCCCAGCCTGCGAGGAGGGAGCGGGGCATTCCTCTGGGCACCACACGCTGAACGGACGTAGGACGCGACGAGAGAGAACGACGAAGTCCGACGCGAATCGTCGGACGCGGTGATATGGATGGACTCTGTTAGGTATCGCTTCTTCTTGCTTACTTACATTATACGCGTATGGGTGGGGTGAACGTGCCGGATACGAGCGCAGGATTCGCTCTCCGGCTTGTTCTCCCCCGACACGGACTACTAGTAGTACTACTACTCAGTGCGGATTGGATTGGGTTCTCTTTGTTCGAAATTGGGTTACGTAGCTGCGTCCGTACGCGTACATGTATCGTCGCTCGTCTAGCTGGTTTGTTTTGTTTAGGTACTAGCTGTTCCTCTCCTGTTGTAGCGTTATCGAATGGAATGTTGTTAAACTCCGCAAGGTCTGGATGCCATGAGAGCCTTGAGAGGTTAGTTAATCAATCTGAACAGTATCCTGCTCACTTGGAGGCAGTCCTACTTGTCTACTTGCTGTGGGCAACAACTTCCTGCGTACGTAGCCTGCTTGCGATCGCGAGTGGTGGCGGTGCCACAACTTCTGAACTCTCGACGCTGAGCTCCACCCAGGTTTCGCAAGTCGGCATGTCGGACATCGTCTAACATGCACCGCAGTGAAGGTGTGCTTATCCACGACGGTCTCACTGAATATCAGCCAGCCATAGGCATAGTCGTGCACTTCCAAGGAAGGACCCGATTTCCGTGAGTATATTGGGTGTGAAGAGAGAGCAACAGAAGGAAACCCAGACGAAACAATCAACCAACATCACAACCAATCCCATCCAACCCTCGCGCACCCACCCTCGGCACACTTCCCGTCCGGCGCCTGCGCGCGCGTCTAGAGCGCAATCGCGAACGCGAACGCAGCAGCGCCGAGCACGCTCACCGTGCGCACGAGGTAGCCGTCGACGGCGAGCGTGCTCATCGCGCCGTTCGCGCCGTTCGCACCCGTCGAGTTCGTGTTCGTCGTGTTAGTCGTGCTCGTGGTGCTCGTGTTCGTGTTGGCCGCGCCAGAGGGGGGAGCCGAGCTCGTCGGGCCAGAACCAGAGGACGCGCCCGAGGAGCCGGTGCTGCCTTGGGTCGTGCCAGCCGCAGCCGTCGTGCCTGCAGCCGCGCCGGTGTTGGCGGCCGTGCCGGTGCTGCCAGTAGTGGCAGCCTGTGCACCAGAACCTGTAGCATCACTACTGCCGCTCAGGTACGAGGGGGCGGCCACGGCAGTGGAGGGGTCGACGAGCTGGCCGACACCCCAGGGGATGGCCTGCCCGTCAGGCTGAGTGGTGTTGGCGGGGGGAGTGGTGGTACCGCTCGCATCCGCAATAGTGAAACGGGTGGTCCAAGTGCGGTTTGCCGCAGAAGGAGAGGTGAATTGGTAGAAGTAAATGGCAGAGTTGGGGGTAACCTATGAGATCGCGGTCAGGATTCAGAAGATACATTCCCTGCAAGGCAGAGAGCATGGCGCATAGAGCTGTAGTCGAGCTACGACGGCGGTGGGAGTGGTAAAGAGACGAGAAAAGTACTGACTTGGGGGCAATCATAGCTGTAAGATGTCTTGGTCGCATCGGTACCATCGAGCGTCGCAACGGCTAGTATATGACGGCAGAGGTCAGCGGTGGAGGGGTTCTCGAGAGTCAGACGACATACTAGTGAGGTGGATCATGTTCCAGTTGTCGCCGGACATGAGTTCGACGTTCATCTGTTTCCAAGTCCCAGAGGTGTCTACATCCCAAGTGAAGGTGCACTGGCCGCCTTCCTTGAAGACGTCGCCCGGACCGGGTGCGGTGGGGGTAGGGTCAGCCCGCACGACGGCAGAGCCTGCAAGAAGAGCAACAAGGCCAGCGTATGCGAACATCGTGTGCAGTGCTTTTGGAGATCGTTCGCGGTGAAGGTAGGATAGTTGAGCTGGCAGAATTTCAAACATTCAACATCCGGACAGGTCAAACATTCAAGGGGGCGTGTCGAGACACACCGTGTAATTGAGCGAGATCGCTGAACCAACAGGCCAAGAAAAGAGCGACGAGGTAAAGGAGGGACGGCAACGAAGACCGCAGGAGATGTAGAGGACAGTGGGAGATGGAGAGCCGTCGAGGAGGACGAGATGGAGGAGGAGAGCAACAAGGCACGGCCTTTGAGCCCGGCCAGGGACACAGGCGTCTAGCGGGCGTCTGTCCCCACATGGTTATGGCAGCTGTCGATCAAAGCACCTGCTAGAACTAAAAATACCCTCCTCTCAACCTCGACTCGACCTCAAGCAGTGCTCCTGAGCCAGAGCCAAGCATGGAGAGCTGTCCACCAGAGATACTCGACCACATCTTTGCCTATGCATGCACCGACGATGGTCACACAGGCCGTGCCCTCTCCCTCGTCTCCCACACAATCCGTGAGACATCGAGGCGTCGCGCTCTGCAGTCCGTCGCTCTCTACGGCCATGAACAGATAGCGGCCTTCCTCGAGCTCTTGGATCAACGCGAGCCATCCGACAAGCAGGTATCCCACCTCTTCCTCACCGACCACGAGCCCAGAACCATAGTCGACGACCCGTTCAACGAGGCCGAGCTTTGGGTGCGCGCGCGCATCCTTAAGGAGCAATATCCTCCGATTCGTGTCTTCCTTTGGGATCCATCCACGCCGATCATACGACTTCTGACCACGGTCGGACCATACCTCAGCACACTCACACTCCTCCTCTTCGACTGCTATGATGGCTGTAACATCCTCGCGCATTCATCACCTTTCTATAGGCTTCACGAGTTCACCGTCCACTGCTCCACTCTCCAGGCTTCCCCCGGAGTCGTGATCCCATCATGCCCGACTCTCCGCCGTATACATGTTGTGTCCGACTGCCCGCAAAACCTCCAGCCGTGGGGCAAGGAGACGCCGATGGAGAATGTGCCTCTCATGGCACCCTCTTTGACCCACCTGCGCGTCTCAAGGTTGAGGCCTTACCATTTTTCAACCAACAATTACATGCGAATCGCGATCAAGAAGCTGCTAGGATTCGACCGTGACACAGCAACGAAATATTATCAAGGCGAGCGTCGGGCATTAGTCACGCTTNCCCCCCGACCTGTCTTGTATCGTCATTCAGGCGTCCAGTGTGGCATGGTCTGAACCCAGCAATGTTGGTGTCGACAAGCCAAATCCACGCCGCTTAATGATTGATCTATATTTCCTTGTATCATAGCTCTCCAGCCGGCAGATGGAAGACACCTTCCGTCACTTCGCCCGCCTTGACACTCGCAAGCGCATCTTCGTCGAACCCTGGCCGGACTGGAGCTGTAAGCTCGCCGCATACTACGAGGTCCAACTCTACATGCGCCTGAAGGACAGTTGGGAGAAACGGAAGTTCGGGGAGGAAGGGATGTGGGAAGTGTTCCAGCATCCTCCAGAGGTGCCGTTTGGGTTACACACTTGGCCTTTCAGGACTCCGTCGAGTAGTACGGCCTCAGGTTGATCTTCGCCTTCTGGTGCGATCGCGGGACGAGGGTGTTGACAGTTGTACATGTACCTGTGAGCTCAACAGGAACTCTTCTGTACTTGTACGGCATTTCCAATCGGTCTTGTAGTATACACATTCCTCTGTTGTGTCGCGGTTCTTTGTATGTACAGTATTCGGAACGTTGACATGTTGTGTACCCAGGGATTCCGAGTAACCACTATGCCTGCCGTTTTGGGCAATACACTTGAGAGCTCGAACGCGTCGCTAACGGATTCACTGCTCAATTGTACGCGCCTTGAGTGTCATCGAAGGACGAGTTCATAGGCCACCCTCTCGCTCTCCCACAAGATCCACGATGCCGATCTCTGCCTCGATTACTCCCAATCTATACAGGTATATCGAGCACACTTATGTATAAAGTCCAGCTCAACCGAAACAAAACACCAAAGCAACGCCTCCCTCGCATCGCTCACAACGCAACAGCGAATACCGCCGCCGTCAGCCCGAGCGCGACCGCCGCCTGACTCCAGCTCGCGTGCACCGCGTGCGCACCATTCGCGTCGTTCGTGCCAGATCCGCTGCCATTCCCTCCATTGCCCGACCCAGAGGTCCCGCTCGTAGGCGTCGACGAACCGCTGCTCGTCTGCGTCTGCGTGACCGTCACGACTGGCGTAGAATCCCCTCCTGGCGAAGACGCAGCCGTATCGTCAGGCGCGCTGCTCGTCGCCGTCGCCGTTGCCGTCACCGTGACGTTCGTCGCGGTCGTAGTTCCCGAGGCGCCTGAGCTCGTCGTGCTATCCGCATTCCCGCTCGAAGTGGTGGTGGTGGTAGTCGAATTCGCCGACGACGAGCCCCCGCTCACCAGATAGCTCGGCTCGGGCACGGCCTTGGATGGGTCCGCGAGCTTGCCCGTGCCCCATGGGATGGCCTGTCCGTTTGGCTGGGTGCTGTTGGGCGGCGGGGTGACCTTGCCTTGCGCGTCCGCGATCGCGAAGCGCGTTGTCCACATTAACGAGCCGAGCGCTGCGGGCGAGGAGAACTGGTAGAAGTAGATGGCCGAGTTGGGCTCGACCTGCATCGCGGAAGCGGATGGATAGAAGATGTCAGTAAGGTTAGATTCAACTGGAGCTGTGAGGTGCACCGGGCGGGCCACTGACCTCTGGACAAGGATAGCTGAACGACGTCAACGAGGCATCTGTTCCGTCGAACGATGCGACGGCTGCAACGTGCTCAGCAAACGCGCGCGAAACCGGGAGCGTAAGATCGGCATCACGTACTCGTCAAAAACACCATGTTGAAGTTGTCGCCCGTCATGAGCTCGACATCAGTCTGCTTCCAGACGCCTGATGGGTCCGGCGTCCACGAGAACGTGCAGTTCGCGCCCTCGTTGAAGACGTCGTTGGGGCCCGGGGCTGTGGGCGTAACACCCCCGCTCGGAGCTGCCTGTGCGGCAGCGGCAGCAACGAGCCCTTGCCCGGCGAACATATGGGAGAAGAATGCGTGAAGGCCGCGCATGATTAGAGGAAAGGCTCTGCGGGGGTCCGTCAGACTGTGAATCGCGCGAGTTAGCATCAATGCAACACTCACAAGTACACCTAGTACACGAGATGTTGATAGCGTTCAGGCGAAGGAGACCAAAGAAGAAAAAAGAGGAGCACGAAGGGGAAGAAGAAGGACGGGGGAAGAGTACTGGGAACAGAAGTCGACGAAGCGGGAAAATAAAGGGCGAGCTGACCGGATCGCCTTCTGGCGACAGACCGCAGAACCTATGTATTACCCGACGTGCGCGCGATGCCCAGCGGCCATCCAACCACCGTGCTCCCAACTCACTAGCACAGCCTCGTGGGTCCGGCGCGGGGTATGATCAGAGCAGCACGACGTCGATATTGCATTGTTGCTGCTGTTGCCTGATGGGTACTCGGGTTCACGAAAATGGGGTTCCGCCGCGATTCGTGCACCGCCCTGATCCGCCTTGTGATCAGCCATACAGTTTGGAGCGCAGTGTTGATATCGCGACTCGCATCCGCCAGTCTCGTCAGCGTCGTAGTCCAGGCGAAAGCACAGTCGGTCCGCATGGTGTGAATAGAGTCATCGGCAAATGAGTCTACATACCCGCCTGTGTTGTACCGCCACTGGGCGCTGAGCGCGGAGCATTAGACGGCGTAAAAGACCATGGCGCCTGTGCGAGCAGAGAACCGCGTTTAGAGTCATTGGAGTGGTCTGGTTCTGGTGCAGCAAGCTTCAGGCGTTCAGATGGCCGCATACGCGCTGAAAGGACGAAGTTCGGGGAATCTGAAGCGTGAAGCTTGGGGCGCGTTGGTACAACTCGTCTACTCGCACAATCGATCCTGATAATTTACAAGCCTGCGAGGTCTCAACAATCCTCGACTTTATGGATCTACGTTGTATCGGTCGACGGTGAGCAGAGCTCCTGCAAAGTGTGAGGCTGCGGGCTTACCTCCGCCGCAAGTTTCGTCCATTCCGTGAGCGACCGGAGATAGTCGTCTCGTCCCTCATCCACCGGAATGTCGGGATGCCAAAGCACGAAAGAGTTGAACTCCGCCGTCGGCTGCAGCGTCCGTGCCGGTCGTTCGTCCAGTGTCTCCATTGGTGCGTCTGGCTCCCGGTCTTCCTCGTCCGCTTCCACTTCGTCCCGAGCCTGCTTGGCTCGGCGGGTTGCTCTTCCTGATGTTTTGGACTTGGGCCGCTTATGTGACTCCTCCCCGTTTCCTCGAGCAGGAGCAGCGCCCTTGCCTTTGTGGCTATACGGTGCCCGTAGCACGAGACCTGCATACCCCTCAGGGAGCGGCACTCTGAGCCCATGCATGGAACGTCCTCGGAACGATGCAGTGAAGTGGCGGGACTCGGGGTGTAGGGAAGAGGTGTATGCCTGGTCAGAAATATCCGTGTGTGAAGCGACGAGTGTTGAAGAAGAAGCCGACGGAAGTAGCGAAGAGTTTGGTGTATCGACCTGCGTATCTGCGACGACGGTCGTTTGTGAATCCAACGCGTTGTGCCCCTCGGTATCATTGGTGTTAGTAGATGAAAGCTTTGCGTCGCGTCCGTAGGTTGGTTCTGGTGCAGAACGCACGCGAAAGTAGGTGGAAATTGGAGCAGGCCCCGAGTACGCAATATGGAACGGCATGAGATGCGGAGTGGCCGACGGGAGAGGGCCATCGTGTGTATTGATCTTGAGAACCGTAGGAGTGGAAGACATCGTGAACGGAGCAGCACTTAGAGGGGAATATGTCGTGGATTTGGAGAGTCTAAGAAGTCGAATGCGAGGTGCAAGTGCTCACTTGCAGCCAGCGGCCCAGCGCCACAGGCAACGCGAGCCCTGCACATACGCGAAATAGTCTGCCCTAAATCAGCGCGGTAAGGCCAAAAACTATTCCATAAAAATGACGACAGTGGGATTCGAACCCACGCCCGTGAGGACCAGATAGAGCTCAGCTCCTGATTCTGGCGCCTTAGACCGCTCGGCCATATCGCCATGTCTGCACTGCCAAAGATTGCTGATCTAGCCTGCTAGGCTGCTGGTCATAGAACCCCCCTACATCCACACCTACTTACATAGAAGCAGCTGAGATCTTGGACGCGACGACGACGAGGGAAGACGTCTCAGCAGTCCAGTAGTGCAACGTCCGCACATACAGTAACTAGAAGGTGCAGTATATGATGTTTGGATTGTAGACCGCATGATCCTCATTCTTGGCCCATAAATGTGACTATCTGCAGCTCCCATGCATCTCCATACGCTCCCAGAAGACGTAATCTTCCAAGTCTTCTTACATCTGAACGTCGACGATATACTTTCTGTTCGACAGGCAAGTAGCATCATTACTCAGAGTAGCTTACGAAGTTACTGAAGGAGCTTCTCAACATAGACTTGTAAATCGCTCGCGTCAGCTACTCGCGACCGCGCGGTATGGCATTATGCTCTGGCGAGGCACTCCAAGCAAAGTGCGCTCCCAATCCCCAATATCAAGCAATACGACGTCCTCTCTCTTTCTGGGAATGAGCTGGAACATCTGACGCGTTGTACTGTTGCATTTTGGTCCAACTGGCAATCACCTCAGCCACAATTCTACCGCGAGGCCTGGATTAGACCCGGCGGCCATGGTCCCAACGCTCGCAACCTCGCCATCGTTTTTCTTCCGCATCTACCTGCTCACGTACTCACGCTCACATTATCCGACACTACCTCGCGCTCTCGACGGTTCTCGTTTGAGCTTTGGCATACTGTAGGAGCCACGGCGACGTGCGTGGATAGGATGCCGATCCAAGCATTATCGAGCTATGCAGTCAATGCGGTCCCTGATAGTCCTACTACATTCACAACCACTCGTCGAGACCCACATACTGAACAGTCAGTCGTGTGTCTACTGCTCCCGCTATTTACCATCTCACCATGGTTGTCTCGCTAGGTTGATAACAGAAGCGTATCAGGTCAACGTTCCCGGCGCAAGTAGCTCTGCACATATACAGCTGACAAAGCAGTTCCATGGATACTCTAAGACCGTTGGCCTTCATGGTTCTTGGCT
This sequence comes from Trametes cubensis, assembly GCA_029747595.1. Classification (NCBI taxonomy): domain Eukaryota; kingdom Fungi; phylum Basidiomycota; class Agaricomycetes; order Polyporales; family Polyporaceae; genus Trametes; species Trametes cubensis. The sequence goes on from JAPEVG010000018.1 coordinate 140,846, forward strand.
CATGGCTACCGACGCACACAAACACATCCGGATGGTCGATGTCGACGTCGGCCGCTTGCGGTGCACGCTCAATGCTCCGACAACCCTTGGCACTCTTGCACCGGGATCTACGGTACGTAGCGTTCATCCGCTTCTACACACGTGCTCGCGTCGAACATTGCCCGGTAATAGGAGCTCCAATGTCTAGACACCGTGGTCTTGAGCGATTTTGTACTTAGCTTTTGCAAGCAGTACATTGTCCTATATCACATTCCCTCTACCATTACACACAGTTCTGCGACGCTCTCCGAGAACCTGGGAGACGCTCCTCGAGTGGACGCGGTCGCGTCCTACAAGTGGCGTTGGCGAATCGACACTGTGACAGTGATGCCCCGACGCGAAAGCCAAGGTCTCCATACGACAGTTGCGCCATCGCTGGTATCCCCTCCCCTCATCGACATCCTGATTCGCTTCGATACCTGGTTCCCCTGGCCTGTCAATCTGCTTCACCATTTCGTCCTCGTGCCCAACCCCGCTTACCGACCCGAGACTCTGAAGATCTCCGATCCGACAACGTTACCCTACCTATTCTCTCCAGCAGACGGCCCGATTACCGTCAATTCTATCCCCTCCCCGTTACGCATCTTCACACCATCGGACGTCGTCCTCGGGCCTTACGGCACTGCGCTCTGGCTCGACGCTTCGACAGACACAACCACGCCTTCCCAGGCAGGCGATCACGGACAACGCATCGCCGGCATGGTGCTCCCGCGGGTGCCCTTACCAGTGCAGCGCGTGCAGGCGGGCGATGGTCCGCAGGACGACCAGGTCAGTCCTGGACTGGCGGACCTTCACCTGGAGGGTGGAGAACGGACAGAGAGGGAAATTTCGAGCGCTACGGCGGGAGCCATACCAGCGTGGCCTGATGTTTCAGTGTTCCAGATCCAGGATAGGGAAGAGAGATGGACTCGGTTGGCAGTGGATGAAGANGGGGGGACGAATTGCGGTTGGGCACGTCGATGGGACAGTAAGGATCTTCAGCTACGTACCTACATGCGGTTTATAGACTTCTACGGTTACTAGTATACCTTGTACTGCCTTTATGATCGTATGGATGGATTGAGCAGAGCGGTTCACCTAGTCAATCCACAACGAGCTCCGGCGGAATTCGACAACGGGCATGAGGGCCCAGATATCATCAGGTCAGAAGAACTTGCCCCAAGCACAGGATAGACAGACAATCTGAGTGAGCTGCCAAAAAAAATATTGAGACCCGTAGGTCTACCACTCCGGGAAAGCGTGTCATCCTTGTGCAGGGGCCATGCTAATCTTCTCTGTATCGTTCCAANTTTTTTCGTATGTCACCCCGAAGGGGACATTCCAAATGGTGAATGTGGGGGTACCCAACGTGATGCTTGTGCTTATTGCTGAACTTGCGGGTATCCGAATGGCATGAGATCCCGAGACCAATCCCTCGCGTATCTCGCTTAGATTGCTGGAGTCACGGCGCGATCGTCAAGGCCCATGCGATTCGCTATATTGCGAGGCGGTCTATTGTAATGCATACAGTAGTATGGACGGACACAGATCACTATGCTTCGCCGCGAATGTTGCTGGTTAAGAAGGCTTCAAGTGTTTCGGCAGGATAGTCCCATTGGGCCTACAGTTTGATCAACAACCAGAGCAATACCAGTCTCAATACCAACACTCACAAAATGGTTCGCGCCCTTCAAGCGTTGGATAGTAATAGGCCTGAGCGGACGCTCCTCCCTCTTCGCCTTGTCGATCTCCTGACGCATCATCATCGCGCCGTACGGCGCCTCCCAAATCGAATGGTCTCCCCATATGTAGCGCACTTCGACGTCTCGCCATTCGTCGCCCGTCGGGTGCGTTGCAGCCTCCGAGTCGGCGTCTGGGCCGGAGGAGAGGAAGAAGGCTCCCACACGCAGCTTCGAGAAGATGTCAAACGTGAAACAGCCGTGAAGCAGCGTCCAGTCTGAGCCACCGGGTACGCCGGGCGGGACGCGCACGGTCGACTGGAAGTCTTCTGCGGACATGGAAGCCAGGGTTGGAGGCGGCACCTGCAACGTCTTGCGCCGCTCAAAGGTATCTAGTGTATCGCCGTGGGAGAAGTAGGAGGTGATCCAATTCGTGAACACTCGGCCCCTCTCCTCGTGAGTGAGTGAGGTGTCGTAGAACGGGTTGTATGGATTTTGCTCAGGGTACGGGTATCCGAGGAGACATGCAGGAGGGTCTATCATGTATGTGCGACATTTGTGAGCTTCAATGGCTACGCATCTAGAGTCTCATGCGTGACATACCAAACAATACAATCCGGCGCATGTAGTCTCGAAGATTGACTTTGTCGACGGGGAAACGGGCGACGTGGCTCAGCAACGCCGTCATCCAGATTGCTCCCAGAGACCAGCCGACGAGGACGATGCCGCTAGACTCGGACCCAGAGCGCATTNGGGGGGATGCTGCGATCCAATACGAGCGCCTGGAGACATTCATATAACTCGCGCGCTCGCCGTTGCATGAACGTCTCAAGCATCTCGGTCGCCGAGCGGATCACCGCCTCGTCAGTTGGAGGCCTATCCGTTACGGACGGCAACAAAGCCCGTTCCTCTGCAGTGTAGGGGGTCGACCCGGGGTATTCTCGCCTGTTGAGCAAGATCACTCGGACACCCTGACGGCCGGCTAGCGGTAGCAACTTAGAAAATATTCCTGGGGAAACATTGCGCCATGAGAACCTCGAGCGTGTATATGGGGAGGAAGGCTCACCTCCATGCCAGACGTAGCCATGGACAACGACGAGAGTTGTATAATCCGTGCATCCTTCTGGTGCGCCGGAGTCGCTGAGGATGGATAAGCCGCTGAGAGTCGCCATCGTGGATCGGGGGACGAAGAGATGTATGGCTCTTCTACGGGGTACCTGCACCTCCATGCGCGAGCTCTTATAAGCATGGGCGCAAGTGGCAGCTACCTGGGGCTTTGAGTTTGATCCCTACATCCCCGAACGTGGTTTGATGAAACCAAAGGGAGTCTCGCAGCCGGTGGCGAACCCCACCCACCGCCGTGAGCGTGAGTAGCACACATTCCTGATGGCGTAAGCACGGAGCTGTGGTTACCACTTCATGACGCGCCCTGCAAGAGATCGAGAGGACCACGAGCCGAGGCCAAAGAAGGCTGAGGACGCACATGCCAAACCGCCAACCAGAAACGCTGTCGTGGGCGTTACACGGATTCCGACGCCTCGTGCCTGCGCCGCAAGCCCGTCATGCGCGATTCCCCTCGCAGCAAGCATCTGCATTTTGAGATTAGCGCACTGCTAGAATGCATGAAGAGATACCCTTGTGGGAGTGTGGTCGGCCAGAAGTGTTCTAAGCCGTGTGTCATGCCACAGGATCCAGGATCCTCTAACGTGCGATGTCATTGCACCCAACCTAGTCATGGTGAGAGATCTCCGTACTGCCCGATTGTGCCGATCCGGGGAGCATTGTTATTGCGATATAAGCTCCGGATCCTGAGGATGCAAGCTGATGTGGTATGAGTGTATGATGAGCCAGGCGAGGGGAAGGGCAGACTCACCTGAACGGCACTAAAACGCTACTGTCGTGTCCAAAATACACCATGTCCCTGGCCTGCTACTTAGCGTATCGCGCAGGTACAATAGTCCGTCACCGTTGCTAGACCAAGCAACATGTCACCACATCGCTACCGGCTAGCCATATCAGCGTGTGCGGAGAAAGAAACTTGTGCCGTGGCGTCGGAGTGGTCAGAGTACCTCTGGTGCACGATGGAAGGATGATATGCGAGTAGCAAACATCAGTGCACCGACGTGCCGCGGCGCATCTGTGGACCACACAATAGGATGTACCTGTGAGAACGCCGGGGCTTCCGCGAAAGCGCATCTGCAAGACGCTCTGCATCTGGATGTGTAAGAAGTCGACGTTGACAGGACCTCGGCGGATCTTGACCTCACGGGCGGCTGAAACGATTCGGTAGGATCCCTGGACAGTGGACCTAGGATGAGTAAGCTTCCGCGACGGTTCTCTGTCATTGTAACTGATTCGCTGAGGAGGCGGAGATAGCCATCTGCAGCTGTGAGGTTTGCAGCTTCAAGCTTCAAGTCTCCGCCCGTACCTCCGGAGCCGGCCATTCACTTGCTCACAGAATGGCGGGGAACTTGCCCTGATATCAATTTTCGCGAAGCTGCGAAGCAGAATGCCAAGTAGACGAGCGCCGTGAGTGATTCGGAACCACCCGAAGGCCGGAGTAAAAGTGAGCACGCCGTATATGCCCTACAGGAGACCACTTAGCTCATCAGCGCCTCTCAAGTAACAGTAATGCACTCACAAACTTGTTTCCAGGCTTGGCAGCTTCGTATCAGCCACCGGACGTAGATGAATGGGTCATGAATCTATTAGCGCATCCTAGGTATGTATACCTCCACTACTCGAATGAAGTGCAAGAAAGACAGTCAAATGTTTGCACAACAACACGCAAGCGACACACATCACAACAGGAGAGAGGAGCAAATCCGTGGGCATTACAGGGGAGGTCATAATTGTAGGCTTGTTCAGTCGTCGTCGCCGATGACGTGGTTCGCAGGCTCGACGTCGGTCGCGGGTACGGGCGCATACCACTTATTGCTGCTTTCCGTTAATTCGATAGAGCCGTCTCCGGATGCCGCAGTGGCAGCATTCCTGCCGCTCGTCGCGTAGAGGTTGATCAATGCGACGATGAGCGCGTACAAGATGAATGCGGTGCTGCAAACGAGGTGGGTCAAAATCGCAAACGCGACATAGGGCTGGCTGGTCCAGCTTGGTGTAACGCATGACAGACATACCTGAACATGATCAGGATATAGGTGACGTGATCCATGCCCTGGTCGCTGACGAAGTGCAATTCTTCGTCTGTAGCGGACATGAATAGGAGACTATAAGGAATCTATCAGCCCCCGTTCGCTCACAAAATCAGGCGTGGTAGCGCACCCAGAAGCGACCAACAACTGCGATGCTTTCAGTACAATGTTCGAGAGTTAGGTGAAGCACCGACTTACGAAAGGAGGAAGATGCCTGAACGCGCGACTCGGATTTGAGAGCGATTGGTCCTCGCGGCTCCCATCGAGCGTGTGTTCGCTGTGGCTGTCGCCTGGTACGACTTCTTGTGTGTATTTGGGCGCGACAAAGCAAATCTCGATGATACGAGCAAGGCCAGCGGACATGAGTGTGTACCCGAAGATGGCATGCACCTGTCAGAAGTGGTATATATAAGGCGACATTGCAACGTAACGTTCTGGAAGGAGCTTACCTTCGTAGACAGCATCAATGCCTGAGCGTGGTCAGACATAGCCCAACCTGTAAGGATGATGCTGTACGGAGTCCGAGAAATCAGTACAAGGGAGTCGCCCCTTGCATGCATGAGATACCCACATCAAGGCTGGAACCACAGATCTCTACATGCATCAGCGAGGTGTTAGTGAGTAAACTACACTGTAACCTGAGACTGCATGTCGACTAACCTGGTTGTTCCTAGAAAGCCAAATTCCAAGGATGCCGCCAGCCCACCCTGTTTACAAATGGTCAAATTCCGCGAACGGTGGCACATAGAAGATCAGCGTACACAGAACACCAAGTATCCTATGAGCAGTGTTGAGTACGAGTCTGACACGATGATAGTAATGAAAGGACGCACGTATGTTGCATGTCCTTGACAGACCAGGAGGACCCACGATGCTCCGTAAACGTGTTCACTTCCGAGGACTTCAGTATCTCGTGTCAGACCGTGAATGAGATGTACCTACCAATTCCCTAATCATGCGATGTTCACAATGAGCGGGCCAACGCACACTTGCCATTTCAATGCAGGGAAAACGGCTCACCCATAGCATGATGACCCAGGAATCCCACCAGTCTGGACTGCGGCCGCTGCGCCGGACCCATGCCTCACCGACTAGCAAGAGGATCGCCATGATGGTACCGTAGGCAATGAAGCCACTTCCCTGAGAACGATGGTCGGATTGCCTTCGCGCGAAGCACAAATAAATACGACGTACCATTATATAATGAGCCAGACACTGCCCGAGATTGTCACCTCGGCAATATCCTCCGAATGTGATCGCACCGAAGAGCATTTGGACCCAACCGAGGATGGGGTATGCTTTGCCTACGACACCATGGAGGCGAACAGCCCAAGGTCTAATCGATTGTTCGTGAATATGCAACTTGAGGTATACGCCAAGGAATAATTGAAGAGCAATGGGAACGAAGAGGATGTTGGCCATCTTGCCGTGTGCCCCGGCCAGGAAGGCCCTCCCTTTATGTGAATGTCCAAGGATGTACCCGCCGGCNGTCAGAACAAATCCGACACTCTAGCGAGAAGTTAGACGTTAAATCTCTCGGGTACCGACCGCCTCGGCGTACTTGTAGGGGCACATGCCATCGACTCCGGGAGAGTCCCAACACCATACCGGTCGGGAAGAGGATACCCCAGACTGCAGCCTGCAGGAAAATGTGCAACCATAGTATTGTGTCTACTGGCGCATTTGCTTGCTCCTCGGTGAGCTCGTCATGATGTTTGTGGGCCGCCGCAGACCAGGCAGAAAGCAAGAGGAACGCCGAGACGAGTGCTGAGCCTCGAGCCATGTCCTTCAGTCGTATCCAGAAGGGTCAATCTCTAGTTTGTTGGAAAGCCACGTTGGCCAGAGTAGCCAAGAGCCGTTGCAATGGCTATGGGAGAAAGCGGAGAATCGAGTTGGCTCGCAGGGCGACGGAGGCGGAGGACAAGGACGAGGCCGCGATGTCCGTTCGGCGTGCATCGTTCGGCGCTTACGGACGTACTGTATGCGCTCATGACACAGACGGCGCCGAACCGGGCCCAGATCTAGACTCCGAGCCAGTCCCTCTCCTCTCGTTTGACTGCCAGGACTTGCACATCTCATCCATGCTATGTAGCATAAGCTTGTGTCAGAATGAACCTAGGGGAGGTTTATATACACGCCCAATGGGTTCCATTGAGCCAGCCAGCTGCAATATTCCCGCAGGCCAGCTGTAAGTGCTGAGGTGCTCGATTTCGCTCTTGTGTTTGTTTTGCAACACCCGCGACAGGCTCCGAGGTAATAGTACTAGTATGTGATCCACAATATCCATCAATATCCTCATACTGACGATCGTTATCAGTAGCTGGATGTAGAGGGCCGCGGACCATTCGTGATACTTTCAATCGTACAGTCGCGGCTACCAATAGGCTTGAACTCGACGTCTTGCGTGAACGTCATCGCCGCTCTACCTCCACTGGTTACATAAACTCAGGTCCATGCTCATCAAGAAAGTCGCTTCTTCAGGGCTGCCAATAATACCGAGGACGACAGGTTCAGAGGCAACCTAAGGGTGCACCTATCATACGGCCTAGTAACGAGTATCTCTACATCGTGTCATGCTATAGATTCACAGCTAATTCTTGCAAGGTACAAACTGCCGGGACACTCAATTCTTCCGCAAGAAGATGGCCACTTTCCCACTGAGACCTTCACCGGTCAGATAATGTTGTGAATAGAGGAGCCTTGTTCTATCAAGGCAATCAAACGTGGTTTTCCTTGCCCACAAGGTCACCAATTGGTCTGATGGTGATATGCCGTGGGCAACGTCCGTACCTCGGAAACCAATCAAGTTTGCATATATAAACGACGCTCGCAGAGAACATGCATATTCTCGCACCGCTGAACTCCCGCAGTCACATTCAATTAACACAATAAAGACTATCCCGAAAGGCTCTCAGATGGTAGAACGCAGGCCAGAGTTTGCACCGCTCACATGCCAGGGCGAAAGTACCCCAGCACAACAGCATATCAGAGTAGCGCCGATGAGATACGGTACGCATTGCCATGAGGACGTCTTGCGGCCGTACATCATGTCTTCCTAACCAATGCGTCTTACAGGAGAAATACCCCGAAGCGCAGATTCCATGCACAGAGCGTTTCTGAGCAATCCCATCACGGCGTATAATCGGGTGTGTCCGCTCTATGATATGCTTGCCATTGCCTATAGCAATGCTGAGGCGTTACCAACTACCCTCATAGGTAGTTGACACTGCGCCGTTCCTTGACGTGCGTTGGAAGATTAGACAGAACATGACCCTCCTGGACGCGGTGATTCAAGGACGCGTGCTGTCCGTCAATCAGGGCGACGCCCTTCTCATCTAGTCAGCAGCCATCCATTTAGATGCTCTCTTGCATTCCCCTGAGTTTGTGGCTGCTAACGGCTTGCGCAGCGGGGCTCCCGGCAGCAACCAGACCAGCAAAATATACAACTTTTTCTTCGACATATTGCAGCGGTTCAATACCGACGAGCTCAATGCGGTAAGTAGCGGGCTCACTCAGGCGTTCTATTCATTATGACCAACACGCCCTATGCATCAATAGAGGAAGAGCGAGTTCCGGGTCAAAATCCAGAAGATGGTGCAGACCGCTTTCGGTGAGAAAGCCAAGGATATGTACTACATCCATATATTGGGCACGGCCCCGGAAGCGCAAGGGCGCGGCTACGCATCGGCTCTGGTCAACGCGGTGACGGCAATGGTGAGTCCCGCTATACTATCAGGTGTCCACGTCGCGGTGTCGTTGACTATGTCTCTCTGATAAGGCCGACGTCGAGGGTCGCGATACTTGGCTGATCACAGCGGATGCGACTCCATTCTACGAGCGGCTGGGGTTTGCGGTAGTACAGGAGGATTCCCTTGGTGCGGAAAATCCAAACTGGAGCAGCAAGCCCGTTTCGATTTGTATCGTGAGTTCGCCTCAATCCCGAGAAGGAGCGCGGGCCTTACAGACCTCTCCCCACAGATGCTGCGTACACGGAGGCATAGCGAACTCTCGACGTAGATCTCATACATAAATCTCGTTCAGATCATCCAGAAAACACCCAAATAGATGCTGGCTCCCCGCGTACGGTATCGTCACTCGGCGGTACTGGCGTGGCCGTGTGAACCTGCGTTGAATTCACCGTACTTATCAAGCATTCAACAACAATTCGCACCAAGTCCTGCTACATCCTGTCCATCTATAGACCAATCACATTCCGAAGCGATCTGGAACGAAACATGCAAAGGACCTCCCGTAGAGCCCGGTCCGCCTTACGACTCGACTAGAACTCCACCTAACATTCCAGACAGAACGGGGACAGTAAGATTCGATTCCAGCACTAGCTGAATAGGAAAGCACAGAGTATGCTCACCTGTGATACCAAGCCGTCAACAACCTTGAACAGGGCGTCCCGGAAGCTCGGGAGCTCCTTGAATGCAACTGCCGCACAAGGTGGACACGCGGCCGCGACTCGTAAAGCCGCTTCTAGCTCCTCCTGTCCGTCCAAAATCGTTGCCGGATGTGGCACTTCCAATAGCCTACTTACGATACTCCCGTAGTAGCGCCTGAAGTAGCTGTCCGTTGTGAGGCCTTCCCATGTTCGCAAGGCATAGAGCCGTGTAGCGTCGTTGGAAAGATCCCACGTCGGCGGGAATTGGTGGCAGGTACCGCTATTCATCTTGGACATCCACTCCGGCCCAAAGAGGTCCCTGAGGGGACCCCAAACGATCGTCTTAAGCGAACTGGTCAGCTCCGAGATGCATCTTTGACGGTAGATGAGCAGACATCGGTAGGTACGCATGTCGATGCCGTCTAGTTCGGGCACGTCGACTTGTAGGAGGTTAGGGACGCGGAGACATGCGCGCGCAGCTTCTTTCACCAAATGGGATGCAGGCTCGCCCGGACCCAACCGTGCAACGTACGCGTACACACGAAGCGGTTCGTTGCGCAGGAATGGCTCAAGCGCGATCTCGGCACGCCGTCGAGCGACGCCCAGCCAGGGGCCGTATTTAGGTCATATGTCCAGGAATGGCTTGATGACGTCGAAGGAGGCGAATGTAGGAGGGGGGAGGAAGGGATGTGATATCGAGACCAACGCCTGTATGACATCAGCGGTCTCTTGCATATCCACTTCTTTTGCAGCGTTGGGGTTGCGATGATGTTGCGCTGCTCGTTCTTCCACCACAACGAACATGTCTGCGAAGACGTGGGAAGCGTCCGCGAGATATGACTGGAGCGTGTGGAATTCTATCCCGTCCGAGCTGCGTAAGACGATGTTGACGAATGGTTTGTTGAATGGAATGAGGGGCAATTTGGTCGAGTCATCGCCGATTGTGTATGTAGCTGCTTCGCAATCGCACGCTGTAGTATCGATGCCCGAAGTAAGTACAGCGAGTTGAAGAAGAGGGTACAGTCGATCTTGAACTTACGAGAGTTCTCTATCTCAGAGACGGTCATGGAAAATAATCCCGGTTGGTGAGTGTGACAGTAGCTTGAGTTGTTACTGCAGACGAGCCAGCTAGCTGCTATATATCCATACGTACACCACGTCCGTCAGTGCTAGCGCTATCAATGCTGCAGTGAATCTTAATTTGACGTTGAGTGAGAACGGACCTGACTTTAGTACAGTTCGTACCTTGGCGGTCGTTCTGCCCTTGTGACTTGCTATTCAGGCCGTATGTAATCATGTTTTCGAGACACGTAGCCTTGGCACTATATGTGAGAAGGGCGTAAAAGGCACGACATGAACGTGCACGATACGAACTGGCAAAGCTTCCCTTACCTACAGAAAGCCCTAGCCTAGGCTTGTGAGCCTCTGTAGAACAACGCACGCGTGCGATGACAGACATATCAAGCTCCACGTCAGAGGGTGCTGCAGCTGTCTGCCAGTCGTTTAAGCACTCAGGATACTCTTGATAGGTGTCATGACCTGATGCGAGGGTGTAGGGAGTGTGCTGCGGGTCGTCGACGCTGCCCTTGATCAGATTCTAGAAATTTGGGAGGCCGCGGTGCACACCGCCCATCGATGAAGAACGTTGCGCGACAAGTCAGATCCTCGCTGCATCATCATGTCCTTGTTGCATTTTCGCGAACGAATCAATTCACGGCATTCCAGATACAATCGAGCAGTCCTTGCATGACTTGCGCTAGAGCTTTCTCCGAGTCGGGTCGGCGCCCTACTTCCAATCGAGTTCGACCTTTCGGGTTTCAATCGGATACATGTGTGTCAGGCTCGTCAACAAGTTGATGATTTCACGTAACATGCTCACTTGAGATATGATGTTCTCGACAACGTTGGCTAGGATCCGTTGGAACTTCGGGAGCTCTTCGAAAGCAACCCGGGCACAACTGGGGCACGTTGCTGCAATCTTGATGGCCTCTGTGAGCTCCTCCCGTCCTTCTAAAACCGTGCTTGGATGCGGCGCTTCCAGAAGCTTGCTGATCATGCTCCCGTAGTACCGCCTGAAGTAGCTGTCGGTCACCTTCCCATCCCAAGTCTGCGAGGCGTAGATTGTTCTGTTCTTAAGTGCCACGAGCGCCGGAAATCGGTGGCAGGCGTTGTCGCCCCATAATGCGCAGTCGTCCCCGTAAAGGCTCCTGAGGGTTTTCAGGCGGATCGTTTTGAGAACCGTTATCTTGGAGACGCAGGCATCGCGGTAGGCCAACAAGCGTCGATAGCCACGGGCGCTGAGCATGTCCAGCTCAGGCGCGTCGATTTGCGAGAATGCAGGGAAGCGGAGGCAGGCACGCGCGGCCTTCTTTGCCAAGCCCAGTAAAGTCTTGCCTTCAGGTAGTTTCCCGACAGCGTACGCGTACACACGAAGTGGCTCATCGCGTAGGAAGGGCTCAACAACACGTTCGGCGCGTTCAAGGGCGACACCCCGCCAGTCGTATTTGGGCCACATATCGAGAAACGGCTTGATAGCATCGAAAGAGGCGAACGCGGGTGGGGGGCCGAAAGGGTGCGAAATCGTGACCAAGGCTCGGATGACGTCGCGGGACTCCTGCATCCCCACTTCGTTCTCGGAAAGGGTGCCAGGTAGCCCTAAAGCATCGGTGCGATGAGGCTGTGCAACGAGGAACATGTCTTCGAAGACCTGGGAAGCGTCCGAAAGACATGACTGAAGTGCGTGAAACACGACACCGTCGGAACTGCGTAGGATGATATCGACAAATGGCTTGTCGAATGGAGTACTGGTGGAGGGTGGTTCGGTCGACTCATCGCTGATCGTAAAGTTCGACATGGTCGATGCTGTTCCGGCGGCAGCGAACGCCTACAGTAAGTCAAGTTCTGTAGCTCATGCAACTTCAATCTACCTGATTCTGCAATCATGGAGAAATATGATGATCGCGGCGCGAGGGAGCATCATGATAGCGCGACGGCGTACCAGCGCTTTTATACTGCCACATTCCTGATATGCTTCTGTTGACGTCCGGTGGGAAACGCTGTAAATGAAGGGCGAGCTCGTAAATATTGGTGTTCTTATGTAATTGGCGCCCATGCCCAACGCAAAGTGCATGTTCTGTATGGTTTTCATCCGGTCGATGCTTTGTGCACCACTTGCTCCGGTGAGGAATCGTGAGGTCGCCGGCGCTCTTAGTAAAATCTAGGGAAAGACGGGAATCGCGGTGGATAATACGATTCGGACCTCAAGACTTGGTAAGCACTCACAGTCGTTCTGATTCAGAGGTATTACGACGCAAGACTTCATTGTATAGAAAAGCGCGCATTAGAGTGCACTACTAGCATATAGAAGCATTGTGAGCTGGGCCCTGGTACTTCAGTCCAGGCCTACGCCTCCTCTGGGGAAAGCATCCAACCTCCACTGAACGCCGAACCCGACCGCGTCCTTCCTGTGCGCGTGAACAAGGCGCGACCCTCCGGAGCCATGTTTCGAGGTGAGAACACGTCACCTCCCGGGAGTACGGAGCGTTGGGGACCGGAGTTGGAGCCTGCACTAGAGCTCAAGTCGGAGGAGCGAATGCCGCTTCTGCCGCCTCCGCGCGCATGTTCGCTATGATCTTCATCCTCGTCTTCATCGCTGTCGAAAGCACGCCTAGCGTGTGTCATTTGACGCATTTCAATTCGCTTCGAAAGGTCAAAGGGGGAACCGAGGAGCCGCGGGCGCTTCGGGATGCGTAGGATTGGCCGAGAGGCAGATGCACCGGCAGCATCGTCACGTTCGGGCACAGTAGGTAGGACAAGCGAGTCTGTGCTTGAAGAAGCGCTGTACGAGGTGTTGTCCAGTGAAGCTTGGCTACTCGTGCGCTTCATGTGGGTCGCGGACGCAGACGCCGAGGCGTTGTCGTGGCTACATTGATGAGCAACCGCATGTACCACCTCAGTTATATGAATACTTACTATGCCTTCAAGGTCTTGTACTTGCCCTTCACATTCTCATACTTCTTGCGGAGGTCGCGTAACTCCCGTTGGAGACGCTCCTTCTCGAGACGTTCATCGCGCTCTCCCTGTGCATGGATCTGGCTAGCACGAATGGCGGCCTCACATCGATCCATCAGTGTCGCCTTGTCTTCGACGAGTGCATCGATCTTCTCTGTCAGGCGCGCGACTTGAGCACGGAGTTCATGCTGGGATTCAATGGAGGCGGTCGCGTTCGGAGAGATGAAGACGCGGCGAATACTTGGAAGAATGAGTGCGTGGTATTTCTTCGGTACAAACCGAAGGTCGGGTATCGCTACAACGTAGGCCTAAGTGTAAGCATGTACCCAGATTCTACGCGCGCTTCATCACACACCTATGGTAAATGGGGCTCTGCACGTGGGGCAAGACGCGTTCATCGCATCCGCGCTGGCCTCGATGTAGGCAGTGAGACATGCTTCGCAGCAAAGATGTCCTAAGCATATGTCAGCTTTGAGAGCGAATGTGTGATGTATGCGTAGGATCGAACCACAGGGTGTGCAAACAGGGATCTTGAGTTGTTCGAGGCAGATTCCACAGGTGAGAGCGTCCATCTTGATGAGAATTAAAGGAGAGGTATCCAGTCCGTCGCAGACGGACGCGTCAGTAGATGATAGAGAGAGACAAGGAGCGGACGACGCGACGCGCGAACAGAGACTCAGAGAGGGTGGGGAGACCAAAGGCGAGGTTAAAGACGAAGCTCAACACCCGCGTACCCAAACGCCTTTGCGAACGCGATCACGTGCTGTGACAGTCACAGCAGCCCCCTCGGCCGTCGGCGCGTCGGCATTCCGGTTGGGCAATTTACCTCGCTTTGTCTTCATCCGCACTCAGCAGCCAACTGCAGTCTACGCTCGGCCGTCACCCGTGTCTGTCATCGCGATGTGTGCGGCCGTCGCCTGGGTCGGGACTTAATCGATCCATGATATCAACCTTTAATCATACGACTCTGGAGCTGAATCTCACGAATACGGCCCAGCTTTTTGTAGAGCTCGGAAGGTAGCTACATCTACCAATGCATTTACTATCATCATATCATCATAAGCCAAGCTAACTCGTCTCCGGATCCTATTGCCCAGAATCTAATCAGCTGCAGGGATCTAAACATGTCGAGTGGCCTTCGCGATTTGCCAAATGCCCTATCGTGCCCTAAAGAATCCAGATTACACGTCTCGAAATGAATTTCTGCGGCTGCATCTCCCGTGTTCGCTGACGTGTTCAGCATCCCCCAGTTTCTCAACACTCCCAGTAAACGGGCCTCAAACGCTGCCTGGAGCAATATACCTATTACCGGGTCCTCTTCCGAGGCAGACGACACTGGATCTCAATGGCCGGTCATCAATGTTGCAGAAGACATGAAGATGCTCGATGCGCTACTTCGTATCATTTACCTATTCTTCATTGGCATCCCCGAACCACCTTCGTAGTCCTCGCAAGCATTGCGCAGGCCGCCCGAAAATATCAGATCAGCAATGCGACAACTCCCCTGATGCGTCAATTTTCGTGCCTTGAACCTCCTGCGTGTCCGCTTGGATGGAAAGATACAACATGCCAGAGACTGTTGCGGGCCCCGGATTAGCTGAACTACGTTGACGGGCTTGCAGATTCAGTGGCAAGGCGTGCCACACGCTACTGAAGTATCGTGGTGGGTGTAGCCTAGCGGCGGCCGCGCTCGTCCTTAGAACAGAGTGTCTATGTCTCTCGACCAGTTGAGGCCCTCCCTGACTGGATCTGGTTTAACTGTTCACGTTGCTTCATGGAGATTTAATATGATGAGGCTGAGGTCAGGTTCTACGCTTCGAGCCCCTGGTTCGGGCATTGAACACTGGAGTTCAGCGTCGCTTGTCACAAGCACGGCTTCAGATACAATCATTCCTAAACGGACCAGACATCAACGATGCACATGAAATATAGACCCATTTGGTTATGTGACAGACAGCCTGAACCTAATGATCAACGAAGTAGTCCGGATGTTAGGAACTGTAACAGCCGAGGTTACGATGAATGTAAGTACTGTATGTCGCCACATTCCTGCTGCACGTCGATCTTACGCTGCGCAACGGCGGATATCTTCAGTATATGCTCTGGTAGCGGACTATAGATACCACATACATGAAGTGACCACTTGTCTTCTGCAGTTGAGGACCGAGTAGTATCGGGACATCCGAGACGAACTTGTTAGCCATCTCATTCTCGAGGCGTGGTCCTACGCCTTTCCAAGGATGGCGGTTGAACATTACGAGGAACGCTCACGACTGAGGATAGTACGCGGTGGTCAGTACCGATACTCAGACTCACTGACAGTGGCATAGTGCTCGCATTCATACCATGTCTTGTGGGAGTAGTACAAGTGGCTAAGATAGGTGCACGATCACGTGCACGCCGGGCGGCTAGTCAGGGCGACGCGACGCGTTGTTGACTACGTTCCACCATCCTCTCCGTCGACGCCGAGTTTCAGCTGCGTGCGACTCAAGCCGTAGAGACACCACTGATATACACAAACAGCAACTCCCTGCGACTGTATAACGAGGACCAGGTGCCAGGCTACAGCAGATGAGCGCGTTTCTGTGTAGCATCTGTCAAGACCATTTCACTTGTGATAAGTTGCGCTGCCTTCCTTGTGGTGCGTACTCATACCTGCTTCGTGGAGGCTTATAAGTCATCGTCTACTTCAACGCTTACTATGAACTACGCGTAGGCCATACGTTCTGCGCCGCATGCATCGATCGATGCTTCCAAGTAGCAACAAACAATAGGCGCAGAACTTGCCCATGTCCTACGTGTCGCACCAGCTTCCGAGCCTCGGATCCGCATCCTATTTACCTCGACGCGGGTGACTCGTTGTCCCAGGCAGGACCTTCAACAGGCCAAGTCGCAGCTCGTCCATGTCATACAGACGCTGCACACCAACGCATACAGGCGGCAATACGGGAGGTCAATAAGACCGAGCAAGACCTCCGTCATCAGACCGTGCAGAAAGCTGCTCAGGAGATCGACAAAGTTGCCGAGTTCATGGCTTATGAGCCGGACTGCCTTCTGGTAGGCCGCAGTGTATCGCCCACCTGATATGGGCTGACGGTTCGCACCTGCGTTGACAGGAACTCGTCACGGCTGTAGCAGCGCGATGGCGCGGAATGCTTCCAACTTTCGCGCAGTTGGCCGACAAACGCAACGAGGTGCTCACCCTGAAGGGGAAACTACGCGAAACGGAGGCTGCGCGGAAGGCAGCCGTCGCCAGTACCGCGAAGGCCGAAGAGATCGCGGCGAATGCAGTCCACACGACGGAAGCCGTTCATGAAGCCCTCGAGCAGACGAAGGGCGAAATGGACGCGCTGAGAGCCAAGTTGACACGGCTTGAGAAGTCACATAAGGCGGAATTGGATGCGAAGCAACAGGTGCTAAGCCGGCTTCACGATACTTTGAAAGCGCTCAAGGAGAAGGTGCGTTCCGATATTTGTTCCTATGACAATCCTCGGGCTCACGTTGGCATGGGCAATTAGGAGAGCAAGCAGAAGGATGAAATCGAAAGGTTACGCAGAGAAGTTCAATGCAACGCCGAACTTGTGCGGGAAGCCAGGCAGTCACAGCCTCAGGTGGTCGCTCCGGAGGCAGAAATGGTACCCGAAAACCAAATGATCCCACCAGAATCTCAAGTACGGACATCCCTTCTTGATGGTACCTCACACCTACTAAGCCCCCCTTAGTCTTCTTACAGTCAATGGGTGGGCTCCGAGGCAACCTATGAAAGGGTTCCCGCCAACGTATCACGCAAGAGGAAGGGCTCCGAAGACGAGCTCGTTGTACTTGATGATGGCGAAGAGCTGCCCACCGACGCCAACACTTGTCGTCGTCGCGTATCGTCATCTTCACTCCCAAAGAGATCCGCAGCCCTTCCCATTTCGAAGACCGCTGCGCCGCAACCGCCTACCTTTACGTCTGACTGGGGGCTGGAACGTCCGCAACAGAAGAAGATGAAGGGCTCCAACCCTCCGATCACGCCATCCTTTCCTATCGCATTGGACCGCAAGGGTCGTGCATTGAAGGTTGTCCAGGTTGGGTCGAATAGGAAGTTTGATAGTAAGTCATGACTCCTCGCAGTTCTATACATACATGATCTGCGCATGCTTGTCTGTAGAAACTCATGTTGATAAAACCTGGTGTCATACGTTGGCCCCGACTTTGTACTGATACTCGCCACCGGTTGCCCATGAGCTTGCTGTTCCAGGATAGAACCTCGGTTGCATCCCACCTGTCAGATTCTGGCAGATATGCAGATGAGTTTCTGGAAGCTAGCACTAGTGTGCATCTACAACGTCCTGTTCCATTGCGACGCGAGGCGGTGCAGAATTCATCCATGGTGTCTGCCATGACAGCATATTCACTGCTATGATGCCCATGAATTTTCGTGGCATGAAGCATGGCTCGGTTCTTCATACCCTGCTACTTGTTCTACAAGCACCTCATCGTCCTGCGTTTACGTAGTACATACACGCCGCAATTGCCATGTAACGATCAGATGTCCAGCTCGTTAAGCTGTCTCATAATCCAGATCATGCCGCAGTGGAGAATGTCTGCTTCCATCTCGCGAGGCTTGCGACCGCTGTGTTGCGATCGTGGGAAAGCGTGATACCGCCCAACGAGCTCGCCGAGCACAGCGTTCCCGACGCTAAACATGACACTGCCGTCGCTCCGTCACCGTGCTTGACCACTCGACACCACCACCGTACTCGACCTCGGACGGTACGGACGACGCACACTCCTTCTCTTGCCGCTCCTTTCCAGCTCTCTGTACCCAGTAAATGTCCAGTGGAGCTCATCTAGCTACCCCGCTGTCCCCACCTCGCCCAACATCTCGGCCGTCCTCAAGAGGCTCAATTCGATCCGCAGGACGCTCTTCCAGTCCGAGTGTATCACTAGGAGACGACACCGGTACGTACCGCCTCGCCTCCGCACGACGTATTGGACGGCGTTGATAGACACCTGCATGCAGTGGCCATCCGGAATCAGATGTCCACATTGAAGCATAACATCAGACACCAGCAAGCCCAACTCGCCGCTCTCGAGAAAGAAGTCCTCCGAGGCCCGCGCCCGCTACCGCCAGGCATTTTCAATTCGCCCCCGATGTCTCCCGCTGAGCTTGACGCTGCTACGCCCCCAAGCTCCTTCACACCCAGGATCGCGCGCCGTAGCAGCTATGACGCGCTGCAGGGCCTAGCTGGCCCTGATTCAAGCCTACCACTGCCTCGACGAGATAGCGACCGCAAGTTGTTCGGGGAGGAGAACGGTATCCGAGAAGGCATTCCAACGCCCTCAGGATCGGGGAACCGCTCCTCGAGTCCGACGCGGACATTAAGTCGTACGTGCAATCCAACTCTTGCCTGTCGATTCAGACATAACACGATATACACCTACAGGCATCCCTGTCTCATCTGTAGGTGCGTAACATCTGGGTCTATCGATTGCAGTGTTCATCCGGCATAACGCCTGCGCGGATTAGCTGACGGCCAGTCTTCAGGGAATGCTCGTGCGCTCGCGGAGGAGGACGTTGGAAACATGTCGCAATCGAGCCATCATCTCTCCGTGTCACAGTCCTCAATGGGCGGCTCATCTCCGCGGCGGGCATCATTCGCGCCTGGGAACACAACGAAGGTTCTCGCGGACCTGCAGGCGGGCGTGCTAAACGCGAAGAATGCGTTAGAGAACACGAAGGCGCAATTGCGCGTGAGTCAACGGCAGGTGTCACAGTTGACGCGGCAGACAGAGGACCTCAAGGAGGTGCGGGAGCGACTGCGCTTGGAGAACGAAGGTTTGAACAACGTCGTTGCTCGGAAAGAGCGGTTGCTGCAAGAGGTACGATATCTTTTGCTGTCTCCGAGATAACTTCCCTGATCCTGTGATCTTAGGTTTTGGAGCGAGCGCGAAAAGCGGAGGCGGAAGTCGTTTCGCTGAAGGCGCAGCTCAAGAACGAGACCAGCACATCCAAGAAGACGATTCGCGAGATGGAAGCCTCTCTCACAGAGAGCACGGCACGGACACAAAAGGCGGAGCGGGAGTATGTGGTCCTCCGAGACTCGCTGAACAGACTTGTCGAATCGTTCAAGACGGACGCGGTGAACCTACGGGAGGAGATGCACCGTCGAGAAGAAAAGCTGAAGACGGAAGCGGAAGAGATGGGCCGCAAGTATCGATTGCTACTAGAGCAGATCAAGAAGGAGCGGGAGGAGGGCGGAGAGGGCATCGGCGAGCTGAGAAGACTGACGCGGGAGAACGAGCGGATAGGCAAGGAGATCGAAGAGGGCCTGCGGGAAGAGATGCGGCAGTTAAGAGCAGAGGTCGATCGGTCGACAAAGGAGAGCGAGGAGGCGACTCAGACTGCAAAGTACGCTTCCTTCCTTGACAAGCCCATATGTATACTGACATGTAAGCGTGTTCCAGAGATCTTGCGGCAGAACTGGGTCGGCTACGGAGGCTTATGCGGCAAGCTGGGGCCGCTGCAGCGCAGGCCGCAAACAATGGACCTTCATGACTCCCTCTATCCACATCTTGTCTCGCTACTCACCGTTCACTGCACACTCTGTTTTCCACGTGTACTTTTCGGCCATGTCGCTTTGCTGTCTAATGTTATACCCGGGACACAGGCTCCTGACACTCCGATATTCAGGACACCAGGACATAATACTATCTTATTCTTGCACCGCGCCGCTGACTAGTCGCTCAAGCTAACAGCTCGATTTATACACAGCCATTGGGTAGGTACGTATGTGTGGTATGTAGCCGCCGTTGACTGTGCTGTTGCGTAACGCCACAAAGTCCAAGCTGCACGGTCTTGGACCGTTTAGACTTAGTGCTCAGTGCCGTTGCGTGTCTCCGAGTCCCAAGTCGATGACTTACGATCTTTCCGGTTGATTCGCAGAGATACGCCGACACTCGTATCTCAAAGGCGTCCGAGACTCTCCCATTTATATGCTTGGCTATCGTTCCATATAACCTCACGGTTGCGCAACCACCATCTTGGATTGTGCAAATCGCCAAATTTGGGCGTCTCGCGTGGAATTATAGGGCGTCACATTCTGTGACACCACCGGATCTCAGCCACAGAGCGCGTCTGAGCAGTATTTGAAGAGACTCAAGTTCCGGAACTCGGGACAGCCCATTTCTTCATCCTCTACGACCACCATCTCATCCCACTGAATAAGTCTTGCTGCACATACACATGTCGCGTTCATCTCAAATCGTAGACAGCGCTCTGGGTGCCGTGGGCAACACCCCGCTCGTCCGTTTGGACCGGATCGCGAAAACGGAGGGCTTCCAATGCAATCTTCGTAAGTAGTATCTCGAGAAAATTGTTTCGCGACCTCTAGATGCTGAAGAAGTATCGCTAGTGGGCAAACTCGAATACACCTCTGCTGGCGGGTCCGTCAAGGACAGGATAGCAAAGCGGATGGTTGAAGAAGCCGAGAGAGAAGGCAAACTTGTGCCCGGATACAGTGTCGTCATTGAGCCGACATCGGGCAACACTGGTATGTGCTAGTCGCCCTGCCTATGCCATCATGAGGGGTTCTAACTATCTGATCCGTCAGGTATCGGATTGGCGATGGCTTGCGCGATCAAGGTCAAACACGCGTTCTCTTTTCCGTGAACATGTGCTGAATACTACAGATAAGGGATATTCGGTAATCATCACGATGCCTAACAAAATGTCCCTGGTACGTTTCGCGCCTAGGTAAACTTCCGCGTGGCTCGGTCTCATCTTATTCACGAACATCACAGGAGAAAGAAGCCGCGTTACGCGCGCTTGGCGCAGAGGTCGTCCGTACACCCACTGAGGCCGCATGGGATTCGCCAGAGTCGCATATAGGTAGAGCCCCTTAATCGCGCTCTGGTACGTCTCGTGGCTGAATTCCTTAACGATCGCAGGAGTTGCGAAACGCCTTGAACAAGAGATTCCTGGGGGAATTATCCTCGACCAATACCGCAATGTGCGTTGGCGCTTAGGGGTTTCTGTGAAGTTGCCGCATCTTTTAACCCATCCTAATCCCAGATCAACAACCCGCTAGCTCACGAATACACTACCGGCCCCGAAATCGTTGAAGCTGTTGTTTCTACACCCTCAAGCGACGAACACCCTTCCTCGGGCAAAGTCGACGTGCTTGTAGCGGGTGCTGGCACGGGCGGAACAATCACTGGGATTTCTCGCGCCATTAAGCGGAAACACAACAAGGATTGCATCGTTGTCGGCGTAGACCCCGTATGTGCTCATTCGTTCAAGAGTATCACGAACGGCCCTACTCACAATTAGCTCATGATGCGTTTAGAAAGGTAGCATCCTCGCCTACCCTGACACCTTGAACGAGGACGGCGCCGGCGGACAATACGTAGTTGAGGGCATTGGGTATGACTTCATCCCCGACGTCCTTTCTCGCGACCCGGCAGACGTGAACGAATGGCTCAAGACCGCCGACGAGGAGGCCTTTGAGGCTGTTCGACTTCTCATGCGCCACGAAGGACTGCTTGTGGGCGGCAGCAGTGGCAGCGCTCTGAGCGGCGCCCTTCGGTGGTTGCATAGCGACAAGGGGCGGGCCATCGCGCAGACTAAGGGCGCGAATGTCGTTGTCCTGTTGCCAGATGGGTACGTTACTTCATCGGCGCGATCTTACGAGGGATGCTGAACTGTTCGTAGCATCCGGAACTATATGAGCAAGCCATGGTTCCTGAAGATGGCGCTCGAAGCAGAACCGTCTCCGCTCGCGCAAAGAATTGCCGGTATTCTGAAGACGTCGAAGAGTGATGTATAGATAAATGTGGACGGTCTTGCAGACGGGATCGCATCTCGTACATCCGCGCTGAACTAGGAGAATGGACCCAGTGCAGCTGACGAGATCTCGGAGTCAAGGTAGCGGCGGTGGCCTGGCTTACGTTACATAGATGCGGTACATATTATCAGAATCTGGCTAGACGTTTTGTACAATGTTTCTTGGCAACCGCGGTGATCGCAGAGATAATTGAGTATGCCCATACAGCGATTCGGGTGCTTTATGAAGTCGGAGTGCATCGCAGTGAGTGGGCACGATATTATAGATATGGATATGGATAGTGCTACAGTGTACAGTGGTACGAAAGCAAATGCAATGCTAAATGTTGACAACGAATGTGCTGTGTGAGGTTGTCCAGAGGGCGGTCTGAACAGCCCTCCGTTATGGATCTTCGTCTCCCTCAACCGTTCCTTGCCGTACCCCGTCCTTCCCGTCTCGTCCAGCATCCTGTTCTTGCTCTTCGAGATTGCGCAAGCGCATCTCCACGAGGAACTCCTTGTCGCGAATAGTCTGTGACCACGACTTCGTGACCTTCGACAACGCCCATGCGGCCTGACCAAGCCCGGCAAGAGTGAACAGACCAGGATACACGTGGACGACTAGCAGGGAATATGTGCGAATCAGCGTTACAGTACCTCGCGTAGAGATTGCAGTGTACTTACAGAGGAAGTCGCCTTCGAGTGGGAGCTTGACAAATTGCATGACCACCCACAAGCTGACGGCTGGCAAGAGGATCATGCCGAGCAATCCCGCTGTGATGGGCGCGATGACCTCGATCGTGGTACGCATTGGGTCCATATGCGTCCATCCGCTACGGATGACCTACAAGGCACATAAGTCATGATCAGTTCGATGATCCCCTCTCTGGGATGGGTGGCACGTACCCGATCAATACCCCGTAGCCGTTCATGTCCAGGATGATGCGTGCGCAACGACCTAATGATGATCTTGCCATAGAGCAGCCCTAGCGCCCACATATCGACCATCCGGATGCGAGGCTCGACCAATGGCCTGAGCGTGTGCTTGAACGGCTGCATGATGTACAGCTCGACGGTCAGCCCGAGCAGGGTCGGAATGATGATGCCTAGCGTGACGAGCATGTACGATGCCTGCGCGGTCCAGAGAAGGCTGCGTTTGACGACGAAGAGCGACCACTCCGCACNGGGGGCCGTCCGACCACCGCCGCTGGCGCCGTTTGTCCATACGGTCGAGCGCGGCACCGACGAGCCAGCACGCCCAGAGCAGGTAGAAGCCGACGATGAACGAGTAGCCGTCGTGCACCTCGTACGGGAGGAATAGCCGGAAGACTCCGCGTCCGAGCAGGATGGGCCCGGCCAAGAGCGTCGCGAGCATCATGGAGCCGACGGTCCAAATGCCGAGCAGGAAGATGATGACGCGATACTTGAAGTGAGGCGGGATGTAGACGACAGTGTAGTCATCCTTGACGGAACGCCGTGCCTTGTCTGCTTCAGCATTCTGCGCGAGGATCAGCTTGATTCCGTTTGCGTCGACGGGCATGCCCTCCTCGTCGACCTCCACCGTTGCAGGCGAATCCTTGACAAGGGCGACATTATCGCTATTAGGCACACGACGGAAGGTGCCGTCATGGACAGCCTCTGCATCGTCCATCTGCATGCCATCGTCATTGAGCAGGGACCTCCATGACCAATGCTTGGGCGTGTACTCTTCAGACGCAAAGCGGCCGCCGAACATGTATGAGGATAGACGCAGCTGACGAGCGAGGTATTTCCAGATGAAAGTGCCGAATCGACGCAAGGCTTTTCGCGGGCGGAAGTAATCCATAGTGTATGGGAGCACGAGCTGGATGAAGATCAGATCGATTGGTACTTCCGAGAGGGGTTCCCTGCAACGATATGGGTTAACGATGGCGCTCGAGCTACACAGAGGTATATTTTGCCACACATACCTAATCTTCCAACGGAATGGCATAATAGTGCCCCGGAAGAGTCGGAGGATACCAGAGAGCGTCGCCACTCCACTAGCAACCACGACACCATACATCGCCGCGCTCAACAGCAACTTGCGGAGCTGCACCAATGTCGGCCGCTCGAGGATGTCACGTATCGGGTGGAAGTTCTGGTCCTGAGGGTCCTTGATGAACCACATCGCACCCGGCCGCATAATCCCACGGCAGCCCGAGAGAAGGACGGCGAATTGATACCTGGAGGAGTATGAGCATCTGGATGCAGTGATCGGCGAGGGTGTGATGCACATACATGAACATAGTACCAAGTACCCAGTGGTAGAAGGTGGCCCGCAGTGGCGCAAACAGCAGGAACGCAGCTCGTGAACGGAAGGTCCCATGGGGGAACATCCATACCGAGCAAATATCCAGCATCATCCCACATCCCAGCGGGAAGATAATCAGCTCGATGATAATGAACGCGGCAACCTATGTAGTCATCGTCAGTCTTCGCAATCTGGTTGAGAAAGCATAGATTGTACGGACCTTGACGACGAGGAGCTGTTGCCGTATCGCGCTCCTAACGGCCCTTCCAGCGCTCCGCATAGTGCCTACCGTCAAGATGTTCAGGTATATCGCCAGGAGGAGGCCGACGACGGCGTAACCCAACAAAACCGCGAAAATCCTGTCCTGGCGGTCGTCTCCCATGGCCAACTCGATCCAAGTCTCCTTGCCGCTGGCGCTCCATTGACGAACGTTATGACCAATCGGCGCAAAGTAAGGCTCCGCGATACGCATCACCGTCGTGTCCTCTTCCAGGAGCTTGTAGAGGTACGACGAGGCGTTGTCGCTGCTAGCTGCTTGGGAGGCCACAGGTGCCGAGGAGCCTCCCAATATCTTAGTCGCCAGCTCCATACCTTGGTCGTACTGAAATAACATGTGGGTCAGTTGGGCGATCTCCTAGTACGGTGTTTGATACTCACTACTGCAGCAGCTACTCCTGCCACCTTCTCGGCGCGTTCAGGGCCAGCGAATGACGACACTGCGTTGAAACATGACGCTAGAACGAGTTGGCCCAATGTCACCAGTGGAGGGACCACCAGTCGCGAGAGGACGAGCAAGACAGTGTCCACCACTGGGTCCGTCACGAGTCGGATCAGGCGCAACGGCAGATGGAGGATCTGCATCGCGCGCCGCGGGTTCAACTATAGCAGCGTCTCGTGAGCCAGCGGTAGACAGTAGAAGAGCATATGCTTACGCTGAGCAGCGCTGTCGATTTGCCGATCGTGAAGGGGAGCCAGATACCGAGTGCGATCGTGATGTCCAGGATTAACGTCATGAGGATAGCCTGTGCATGGGGTGAGCATGGGTGAGCATGGGCATCGCAACGTACACGACGATGCTTACGTTCTGGAGAACACCATATATCGGACCTCGCAAACCGATCGCTGCAGAACATGTTATGAGCAATGCACGAACCGCGAGCATGAAGTCTGGACTCACCTTCGAGCGCGCCGTCCATGTCATCCTCGATGTTGATGTCATTCTCGAGCTCATCGGGAGGTGGAGGTGGCGGCATAGCCCCCGGAGCACCCGCACCCGCGTCCGGTACAACGTCCACCTCCGCACCCAGTCGGGCAGCCTCACCACCCCGTCCCGCCGCATCGTCCTCTTCATCCTCCTCCTCGACGACGATTTCCTCGTCCGTCCATCGCACGTCGTCCGCTTCATCATCGACTTCACCGTCCTGCTCGACATCCGCCATCGCTTCCCTCTCCTCTCGCTCCCGCTGCGCCTCCGCCTGCCGCTCCTCGTCCACCACCCTGCGCCTCTCCTGCAGATTTCGGAAGTATCTGCGCTCCGCCTCTTCCAGCTCTTCATCCGTGAAGTCCTCGTCCCACTGTTCCCGCTCATGCTCCCGTTCCCGCTCCTTCTCCGTTTCCCGATCCTTCTCCCGCTCTTCGAAGTAATCATCATGGACGCTCGAGCCGCCGGCGTCGAGTTCCTCGGGCGCACGGTACGTCGCAAGGCTGGGCGAAGCCAAAGGGGTGTGTTTGCGGCTGTGTGCAGCGCTCGCTGACGAAGACGCGATCGCCGGGGAAGGTGGCAGAGTGACAGTGGGGAGTGGTGGTCGCCGTAGACCTAGGGGCACCCCAGTAGACGATGATGGAGATGGGCGCAAGTAGCTGGCACTGCTGGAACTCCCGCTAGGCTCGAACATAAAGTCCATGGCTCTGCTGCTTGATGATGGTCCGGGCGCCGGGTACGTCGGGGTCAAGTCCCGCTCGTCCTCGGTGCTTGACCCCAGAGGCGGTGATGACCGCCGCGCGAACGGGTTGCGCGCTGGGGGCTCTCCATACCCGTTTGGCCGTGGCGAGGCTGGACCTACACCCGCACCGGTCTCTGATGATGGCTCCTCTGACGGCGGCGAGGCTGACGTCGTCGGTACCGTAAACGTGAACTCCACCAGCGCGGGCAGAGAGCTCTTCGAGAAGCTGCTGCGCCTCCGCTCTGCAGAGAAGTCTTCCGACTCTGACTGCTTGCTCGGTCCTGGTTCGCTCTGCGCCCTGTCTGGCCGCGGGGGTATGCCACGGACGTACCGTAGCCGCCGGAACTCCAGCTCCTTGGCACGTAGAAACCGCTCATATTCGCTCTCGTCGTCATCCCGAGCATCCAGCAGCGTTCTCCTTACGGTTCGACTGGGTCTCCGAGCCGGCACGCCATTGCGCTTCATCTTCTCGGCGCGTCCGGTCGGATGCCCTTTGTTCCTTGGGCGCGCATGACGAGACGACCCAGGCTCCTGTGCGTCCCCAGACGTTGACACATCGCCTTTTGTCCGTGGCTTCTTTGCCTTGCCTCGAGGACCCATGTCCTCACGATGTACGCCGTCGTAACCCGCCGCATCATGAGCGGCGTTGTGGCGGGGCGGTTCCTCGACTACGGGAGGAACGACAGGGACGGGAGCCTGGTCGTGAATTTCTGGTGCTGGGATTGCGACTTCAGGCAGCGGTTGTACACCGTCTTGTACCTCGGCCTCCGCGGGGACATCTCCGTCTTCGAAAATCCCGGGTCGCGCATTCTGTGTAATCCATTCGCGCAGGAGGAATATTGCGACGAACGCGATCACGATCATAGACGCTATGATCTGTCCAGCGACGATGTCCGATGATACTTGCAGGACACGAGGGTGCGTCAAGAAGCCTGTGGGAGGCGGTGACTGGGGGTCGGTGGAAGTGAGATTGACCGTTGTGGCGTTCGATGAGATGTCATCGAACAGATCTGGTTCGTGCTCTGGTCTCTTGAGAGCACTGATCCACCATGCACTGCATACAGGGTTATTGGGGCAATAGGGAGCACACACATACGGACGACGACTCACACATGATTGCCCATAGAGAAGTACATCCTCCATGTCCAAATTGTCACCCAAGGAAGCGCAGCCAGCCATATTGATGCGACAAGGATCGTCCGGAGGCCGAATACGACCGCGGAGAGTAGTTGTAGTGAGAATTGCCGTAGTATTAGGAAGAAGGGTAGCCTCTCGGGCATGTCCTTCGAGTAAACTGCAGCGTGACGTCAGCCATGGGTGTGTCTTAAGAACACAGCTACTCACCCTTGGTGAAGGAGTAAGGATATTTGCACACATCGCAAGTCTTCTTCTTGCTGTGCGCTAGCCATTCCGTCAAGCTGATTGAGAGGCGTTAACAGTCGCATGAGGGGTAGCTTGTTGCAAGACGCACCAGTCTTGATGTATATATCTAATTGTTCCGGAGCATTTACAGGGATGAAAGAGTGGCTGGTCGGGCTCGGCGGGCGCGCTGCATATGCGGCATGTGTCTGCAGGTGAGGACGTGAGCATCCGCAACTCCGTTCGTCAGCTGTGGGGTGTGACAGACCTGGCTCTTCGAGCATCGATGGCGTGTGTCCAATATGCGTTGTGTTCCGTCTCCAGCAAGTCTCCGGCTGGTCGGATAGACGTGAGAGGACCGCAGGACGAGTTGTGAGGGACGTATGAGGGCAAGGAGGTCGAGCAGCCCGAGTAGCAGCCTGTATAAGCGTTGGCGCCCGCTGGGGACAGGCGCCACGCGCGCTTCAGCACATAGCGGCTGCTCGGTCCGTCTGCTACCGGCGAGCAGCAGCGATCCAGTCGGCAGTCGACTCCTTGCTTTGTGCGACGACGACGAACAACGCTCTTCGACAACCATCCTAGTCTTTGGCTTCATTCTCCGTAGCATCCCGAATGTCTGAAAGCGCTACCGGAAAGCGTGTCTTCCCACCGCTCTATGTGTCTTCTGGGGATGCCTCGGCCGATAGGCTGGCCTTTTTCCACATTCTAGAGAGACTGAAGGTACGGCAACCCGGTCTCATGTACGTTTCCCTTTATTCTTACACGCCCTGTGCGAAGACCCAGAAGCGGACGGGATGGGTCGATCACAAAGTAAGGCCGCCACGCACGCAGACATATGGACCATTGCTTACCGGTCGTCGCCCAGTAGGTCCCCGGACCAGAAAGGTACCGCCAGGTTATCTCGGGTGTCTCTCGTCTCACGCAACCGTCTTATGCTCTAATGAAGCATCTCCGACCACATGTACCGCATGGCAATCCTTGCAATGTGTACCTCCGACTCCGATCTGGATGTGTCCAAGTGAGGGCGACTGTCAACATTCTGCGCAAAGTAGAGCTCATTCTGCATACAGGTGCGTGATGATGGCCTTGGTGCATGATCTGGCAGAAGCGCAAGGTATCGTATCGTCTGTCGCGTTTAGTATGCATAACTGCGGCGAAGCTGACGGTCGCTAGTCGGAGATATTGCCCCGCGCGAAGGGATTCCCAAGGCAGAGAAACGCCGCTTGGAAGCTGTGAGAGCATCGGCCGCAGTCTTGTGCTGGGCAAGAGGAATTCACTTGTCTGTTTCAGGAGGCTATGCACAATTTCGTACACGAGATGCTCCACAATAGTCCTTCCGCTCAACGGATAGAAGCCCTGTGGAAGGTATGATACCCGATCCTCCTTATCAAGTAGTACCCTGAACATACTTACAGGAATATGAGGAGGGCGAGACCAAAGAGGCCCAGTTTGTCAAAGGTGCTTTCGTTCTCCGGTGATTCGCATGTCTTCAGTATCACTCATGGGTTCGTAGATCTCGACAGGTTTGAGATGGCATGCCAAGGTACGTTACAAAAACATCGCGACCGATATCGGATCGCCCATATTCATTCCTTGATCCTCGGCTTCCAGCCGCAGAGTACGAGCGCAACCACGGGATGCGGACTCTCCAGCCTTTCTTCGACAGCAGTCTGCCACATGTCAGACACCCTGAAGTACAGGACTGGGGGAAAGCTCTACTGGAAGAGCGCCGCACGGTGGGCTCGAGCTCGGAATCTGATGCACGCCACAGCGAATAAAAACGTCTTGTGTCCCACAACTCACTAGCCTCTCGTGGAGTCGACCGCAACAAATGCGTGCTAGCTGCGTGTTCTGCTTTCTCTTGGAATCGGGAATGTTGCAGCCTGCCGGACTTAAGACATTCTTTCCCAACAAGGCGCTGGCCTGCGGCCACTGATTCGATGATCGGCAATATCGGGCGAGGCTAAAGACATCCATCTGGGCACTCTCCGCATACCCGGTCCCAGTGGACAGAGGCCTCACGCGCGGTGCCTCTCACAACAAGAGCTCTGTTCCACTCGTCGTGCGCAGTCTAGCTCAAACAGCCGGATATATCCGCGTGCTGTGTGAAACTGCCAATTTGACGAGAAGGAATGAACGTCGCTCTGACACCGGCGCAACTCGCGCCACGATCCCAACATCCTCGGTCTGCGGTATGATGGGCGTGAAGGAATGTCTCCGTTACATCACCGCGCCCAGCATCCACGCTATTGTCTGCCCTCCTTGGCTCGCCAGGCTCGCCGTGCCAAAAGCGGACGAACCCTCGTTTGAGCTCGTCCACGCACATTAGTCAGTCTAGGTCTTCGCACAGCAGCCCTCGGCATATTGCCGCCGGCTGCCGCGAACAGCACAGGCCCCGAGGAGCGTGGCTTCGGTTTCTCCAATAAAATGGCTGCAAGGTGTTGTTCGCTAACCCACAGCTCGAAAGCCCCTCCTCGCGTGGATGGAAAACACACACATCATGAACACGCGTCAGCTCGTCCTCCCCAGTGGACCGACCGTCCTCGGCTCTCGACGCTTGTACCGCTTGAGCAAGAACGACTTGCTCATCAACTTCACGGTGAGCGAGCTTATTTTCCACGCTTCTCCGACGTTTCTCAGACTGCACCTGCTGACCATGACATTGTGGAGCAGGTAGACATCGCGTATTTGGTGCCCGCCGAGCTAGATGTCGCGAGGCTACGGAACGCCCTTGCACACACACTCACATCCTTCCCCCTCTTTTGCGGCAAGCTGGTGAAGGAGCCGGAGTGGGCGGTGAGCAGCCCCACCACTTCGCCCGTCTTCGCACCCGTCATGCGTACTTATGTCATGCGCAGATATGTTTGGCTCCGATGCCGGGAGCCCCTCTCACGATCAGGGAAGGCCTCCCCGAAGGCTGCGACAAGTCGGGCGACATGGAAGTCGTGCAACTGCAACCGGGTCCGCTCATCGACCGAATCGACCCGTTCCGTCTGCTCTCTGGGGAGGACCCGGCACTCGCGAAAGTGACCGTAGCGACTGGAACCAACGCGACGTTTCTTGGCGTGTCTTGCACTCACACACTAGGTGGGTGCTCGAGCTTCGATGCACATACGGACGTCGGTGGCAGAGCAGCACTCTCACCCTGTTACGGTGCTGTTGTGTAGCCGACCTTCACATCGTCCTCAAGTTCTTGCGCACGTGGTCACAGCTCTACATCGGCATGGTCATCGAACCGCCCCCTGTGTACAACGACAACATTCAGTTAACGCTCCCTTCGGACCCTCAACGCTGCGCGTATTTGAAGTCGAAGCTGCCCTCGCTGCTCACGACCACATTTCCTCTAGACAACTTCGACCATTCGCTCTTCTTCCCATACCCCGTTACGCGCATCGACGTGCATTTTACCGGAGCGCAAGTATCCGCTCTACATGAAGCTGTTGTCCGCCTAGCGGTAGGGCGCAACGGCTCGTTGACGGCGATCAAGGCAGCGATGCTCACCCGGCAAGACGCGCTCAGCGCGTTCTTTGTCACCGTCGCCAACGCCAGCTACGACACGCCCGTCACACGGATCCACAACGTCGTCAATGTACGTCTCGTAATCTGAATACCACAATGCAGTCTTTTAATCTTCAGCGTCATCCACAGTGCAGAGGTTTCAATCCAGACGTCCTACCGAAAGACATGGTCGGGAACGGCCTCCAGTACGCCGCTACGCCCCCTGTGGTCATCTCCCCGAATATCCGAGAGATGGTGTTAACATACGCTGTCAACATCCGCGTGTCATTGCTGGAGGCCCGGAATCCCCAATACGTTAAGGACGTCCTCGCCGTGTCGGGCGAGGAGTGGTATCAACCTGCACAGGCAAATCGAGGGCATTACGTCCCGCCAACGCCGGGGGAGGTCATCATCAACTCGAATTATAGGTGCACTAGTTCATTCATATCCTCTGCATCATCGAGTTGTTGAACGGACCCTGCTACCGATACAGACACGATTGGCCGTCCGCACACTTCGGCCATCCTGGTACAGTACGCTGGCAACACCCAGATGCGGTGCCGACAGACAACTACATCCTCATGTTCCCGTCCAATCCTGTGCAGACGCACAACGGGGAGTGGTATACTGACGAGGGCGCGTGCGAGGTGACGCTGAAGGTGAAGAAAGGGAGAGAGGACCTCTTCATGGCAGCTTTGAAGACGGTGTGGATCGAGGTTGTTGGAGAGGAGCTGAAGACGCCTCGGATGGACGTATATGCGTAGTATGAGGAAGCCCGAATGCGCATTGTAATATGGTAATAGTGGGCTGTGTGGTGTACATAGACGCATCCTTGTGATGTGCTGTATATGGCACCGGGTGTGTATGTTAGTTTGCAGTCTTCAGGCAGCGTACACCGATCGCCGAAGTGAAGTTGGATCAACAAAAGCCCACACTGACATCAGTACACGAGGCTCGTCAAGGAACGCCCAGTTTGTGCACCAGCGCACTCGTGTCGGTATCTCGGTTCGTTTGGGTTCACGCCAGATCAGCACTGAGGGGCCGTGGATTCTCGCAAGTGGCATTCATTTGAGACGTTAGCGATCGTCCGCCCAATCAGCGTTAGCGAGCCGTCTATGTAGCACTGCTGTGACAAAGGACCGGGGCTAAGTTTCGGATGCTGATAAACAATACTCGACTGCGAATGTGGGCGAGAGACCACATGTAGTTGTCAGCACGGAAGTACACAGACGGACCGTATTGGTCATGGTGAGAAGGGAACACTCCCTGTAGTGCGTGTAGCGAGGTTGGTTCCCTAGAGTTTGACCTCGGGCCCTGACGAGGCCAAGCACCTCATCGAGAGCCCGGTATCCGCGTGGGCTCCCTACCGATCAGAATGGCGTAACGCTTGGCTTCACGCCACAAAAGCGCTCCTTTCGGACACCGCCCACCCACATGGACATGGTGTTCGTCACTCTGCTGTCCAGTGTTTTGTGAGCTCTGTCGATTCCGACAGATGCCCTCCACATCGAGCTGATAGCTCTGATGAGTAAAGGCTGCAATGAAATGGATGGACAGACCATCTTTGACGACCAGTGCCATGCCACCAGCTGCCAACGTACAGCAACGGGAGCAAAATTCCAATAACCTCTACGGCAGTGTCCTCTGCTGTACCGCTACGACTCAGAGAAATCCTGTCTGACCTTCAATCTTGAGCCGTTTGACGAGTACCTGAACACTCACACGCGCATACATACTTGCTCACTGGCGATTATATGCAATTCAATTTGAGCGTTGAATGCCGTGAGAGTAGTTGCGTTGTGTCTTCTCACATGAGGAGCTCGAGGAATGTCGTCAAGGGTGTTTGGGCTCGTAGGTCCAGGCGTAGTCTACACGGCCGTTGAATTAAGTGGAACGTAGCGTATTCCCTGGGTTCAGCAAGTCATGTCAAGAGCAACGCCACGGCGCACGCATGTTGAGCACCGCTGTGGTGGCTGTACGAGAGTCTTGCTGACACTGGTGGATACTATCGTCGTAGCTGGATGCATGAGTTCAATAGCTATGGAGTGCATTGGACGTCTTGTCCTTGTCAACGGCCATGCCATCACGAAACGTGGAGTGTGAATACTGTATCAGCGCCAGCCAACCTAGGCACGTTTCGTGGAAGAGGCTCCTTACTGATTCCTAAGCGAGTGTAGGTCTGAGCGGAGACGGACGCTACTCCGACAGAGTTCAGACAGAGCCACTGAACTTACCTCAGAGCGTCAGTAGCAGTCGCATCACCCTCGTGGCAAATATGAAACATGGGATGAGCGCACTGGTGACTGCAGATCGCTGTAGGGTTTCTCATTATCACCCTGAGATAGTTGGTGATTATAGTGACTGGACATACGTGAATGGCGCGCGCGTCAGCGGAATCTGTGAAACATGATGCATGATGCTACGCCGCGGGAGGACCTAGGGCGTGGACATTGACCGGCGCGTGATGCATATTTTGTACCTCGTAGTACATATCCATCCTTCTGGGTCGCGAGCTTCGCTGAGTATAGAGCGACGCGCCAAACGTCCATGAAGAACGCCCCTTGTCTGTAAGCACCCACAGAGCCTGAGGCAGACCGATGGAGCGACAACGCAGGAGTCGGTGATCACAAACTCGATTCAGAGAGCACCTCTTCCATAGTACAAACTCCGGTTTTCAAACAACGCGGGGGTTTGCAGATTTTGTTGAGTGAACGGTAATCGTCCCCAAGCAAACTTACGTCCGGGTGCGCGCTATTGAGGGAAGGGGAGTCGACTAGTCAAGCTTGTCAAGGGCGAGTGGTAGGTGAACACGGTTGCTTGAACTTCAACTCTTGATTTAGCGCCCGGCGTTCAGGCGATAGGCGCCCGTCACAATGTGAACTTTGTCTCGGATCTCCTCTGAGCCTCCTCCTCCTCTCCACCATTGACAGTCGCCGTGCCAGCCTCAGAGCATCATCTTGAGAACCGTTGCATTTGAGATGGACATAGGGGAAACATTGGTATCTGTAAATTCCTGAAAGTGGACCGTTTACTCAATCTGCACTCCAGGATTCCACATGAGGACGAAAGAACTTGCAATTGAAGAATTCTCACTGCTCAGCCAGCTGCGGCGTGCGGGCGGAACGGCTAGTATTGAAACTCCAAGTTGCTCTTGCGATATCTATCACAAGAAATCTGATTGACAGGTGTGATGCTTCTCCCTCTCGATTGCAACGCGAATGCTTTTTTTATTGGGGCTCTCGTTGTACCTAGTCATGACGTTTTGCTTTTGCAAATTGACCGGTGACCTATCGCCACCGGGCTACACCACATTGTGTCCAATCGCAATAATCTGTCTGCCAGCAACCCGCAAGAAGGTGGGGTAACAAATTATCATGCCCATATGGGCAATGAGTACAGCGATGATGTGTCGCATGAATCTCAGGGAACGCACGGCGATGTTGCGATGTGGTGGATGGTCTTCTGAAGTTCCGCTTGATGGTGCCTATGGCGGGCCCGACTCTAGACTGCATCTTTGTGGTCGAGCATTTCGCACGATGGTCGTGACGGAATTTCCAGTCAGTTTGAGCTCACCGGTCTGAGATCGTAGTCGCCAGAGCTGCCTGAAGAGTAAGCCTCTCTATCAATACCTGAGACTACTTGCTGACCGCTCGTTCCGGCGTTGGTCATGGCTCAAGATTATCCCGTCCCAAGCTCGGGTTCTGAGGACGCTAGGTACGTCACTTCCAAGGTAGAAAAAATGTCGCTCTATACCACCGCTCAGCAGTGCGCAGTCGCGGGGGTTAGAGCTCAATCCAAGGTCTTAGCGACTTGCATATGATCCAGAAGATTCCGGCGCCGAGGTTGTTTGCATGGGAATCTATATGCGTACCACTGACTCTCGCAAAACGAGGGACCGAGCCGCTTCAACGTGTACTCTCAAGGTAAGTTCGCCAAGCCCGGAAGCCCAAAACCCGTGCTGATATCCATCTGTTCCATGAGAACGCTACGCTGCTGTGAAGATCTACACAACCACGAGCGGAGATGACCCTGCTGAAACAGATACTGTATCTATGGCTGACAAGAGTGTATCATTCCTAGCCAGGGAGAATACGAATACCCCTCATCACTGGGGATTGCACAGGTAGACGGCTGCCAACGTTGGCTGCCTCCGAATTCTGGTACGTTATTCGGGCCGATGCAACTTTGCTTCGATTGAATACTCACCAAGATTCCCAGCGAGCCCGGCTGCATCTGGAGCAACTCACGATAATCATGCAACGCTCTCATGCAACACTTCGGGAAGCATGATCCCTCGACCTCTGTGAAACATGCCGCTTAATTTCAGGAGTCTTCCTCTGTGAGATTGTCAGCGAAGCTGATGTCTAGACGTTGCCAGCATGCTCTACTCTCAAGGGGTATGGGAACAGCTTGTGGGGCCTAGTAGGAGGCCAGATCGATGTACCAGGCACGACAGGCTGGGAGA
Source organism: Trametes cubensis (assembly GCA_029747595.1). NCBI lineage: Eukaryota > Fungi > Basidiomycota > Agaricomycetes > Polyporales > Polyporaceae > Trametes > Trametes cubensis. The sequence goes on from JAPEVG010000018.1 coordinate 176,436, forward strand.
CATCGAGACATCAGTCGTGGTAGTCGCATGGGGTTGTATAGCTGTACGTGGGTATCAATGCTGTCAATATGGCACTCACTAACAAATATTGCTACAAGGCACAATGGTTTGGTCTGTAGATGAACACCAGGCGGGCCTCCGGGAACAACTGGGTCGCTCTCACCACTAGATCGGGAGACGGTGTAGCGTTCTTCACGACGCGTGGGATATGTGTCATGTGTACCAGTCAGCATAATCCTCTTACTGGCATTATGCGCCCGGCTGACATGCTGAATGAATTTCTTGACCGTTTCAGGTCCTTCTGACAAGCGCAATAATGACACGATCAATAACCTTGTGTACAGCGTACATGTTGCTGAATGTCAACGAAGATGTCGCGTCCCTGCGCGTTCTTGCAGTGCTAATGGCACTCCTGGAACGCCTAGGAGGCTCCATCTTGCTACAGGCACCCGCACTGCGCAAAGTTTGAGCATAATGACCGTCGGGAGACCTAGCTCGCTCTCGTATTGGCTTTTGCAAATGTGGCTCGATAGAGTGACTGCGAAGCATATCGTGCTGCCGGAGATGTTCCGTTGCTCAATCCGCTCAGGCACCCGCGCTTCCGAGTCTGCAAAAGCTGCAGCATACGTTCTCGCTATCGTTACGCAACGAGGCGATCTCCCCCTCAACCGCTGAGGTGAAGATTTTCTCCCACTTGCGACAAGCACCGCTTTCTGACTCCTGCAGCCGCCAACTCATACTCACACGACATCTCGCTTAGCCTCCAGATTCATTTCAATATCTGGATACCTATGCAACGACAGACGACATGCGTTGCATTGCAGCGTGAAATGAGCGTCAAGACTTTGGCAATGGGAACGATTCCCAAGCCCGTGATGGACGACCTTGCGAATGACGCCGGATCTAACCGCATGAAGACGCCCTACGCCCTCATCAGTGCCGAATGCGCCATGCCAGCAGGGTGCACCGCTCGTAAGAATTGATCGTTCCCAGCGCCGATGAGCTTCTATCTTTCCGTATCATCGTGACGCTGGAAATGTTAACGAATTGGAGCGCATGACTCGCCGAGATCCTCTCTGAGCGTCCAGGCGCAGCATTGACTGGCCGATGTGATATAACCCTCGCTTCATAAGAGCGACCCTGCTCGGAACGCCCTCGGTGCACGATTGACCTCGCAGATACCGCACTCTCCCCTCCATCATGGCCCTCCCGAACTTCAACATCGATGAGGCCTACCTCATAGGGAGTTGGCTCGAGTCCTTCTTCTGGGGTATGTAATAGCCGCGACCATACCGTTCATGGAGGTTGACGAACCAATGCACCAGGGATCTATACTCTGCTGTTCGGGATGACTATGCATACGATCTACAAGAAGCGCAAAGACGGCATCAATCGCTTCACCACGGTCTCTCTGGTCTTGCTGTGAGCGAGCGCGTTCGCTTTGTCCTACCGGACCTCTGTAACGACGCCGATCCTGCCTAGCTACCTGCTCGCAAGCGCACATATGTCGCTAGGGCTCGTCTGCTTGATCCAAGGCTTCATTATCTACCGCGACACCATCGGCCCCATTGAGTACTTCGCCAGTGTGTTCATCCGCGTCAATATGGCGAAGGACTACCTGTACATCACCAATGTGAGTTCTCCGCTTCGTGATGTGGATGTATCTGACAGCTTGCTCGCTGGCAGATGTTCCTGGGCGATCTCATCGTCGTCTGGCGCCTGTACATTGTCTGGGGCAAGAGCTACCTGTGCGCCGCGCTTCCCTTCCTCATGTGTGTCGCTGAATTCGGTACGTGTCCACTGCGACTGCCTTGCGTTTTCAATTGCTGACGTCAGGAGTGCACATGAAGTCGCCGGCTACGGTGCTACCTCGCAATGGCTACTCCCGCACCCTAATGGCTGGGAGATGCTCCGGTGGGGAACGGCCATGTTCACCATATCCATGGTCACAAACATCCTCGTAACAGCGGTGATTGCCTCCCGTATCTGGTGAGTCTCATGCAAACCATTCCTCCATCGCCCAAGCATGTCGTTTATGATCTCTGTGACCAGGTACGTTTCGATGCGCACCCGCCAGGTCATGGGTGTGGACTCGGGAGGTCGCTACAACCGTGTCATCCTCCTCATCGTCGAATCTGGCGCTCTCATCTCCACGGCAAAGATCATTGAATTCACTCTTTTCAAACTCACTCCTGGCAATGCCACGAAGGGCCTCCATGCCATGTACATCCTCTACGAGATCCTGCCTCAGGTCACTGTAAGCGAACCTCCTCTGTCATCCTGTACCTCATCACTTACGATGGAACCTGCACATATAGGGTATCGTCCCGACCATGATCATCTACGCAGTCAACAAAGGGTTCACGCAGCGGGACGACTACTACACGAGCCACAAGACGACGCTCGCGTTCGCCACCCAGACCGACAACGAGATGACTGCGCACACAAACACCTCCCTCTCCGCTGTCGTATTTGCGCCCAGCGACGAGGCTATGGCTGCCAAGAAGGCCGACCCGCAGAGGGGTGTGATGGGCGAACTCACGCTCAAGCGATCACCATCCTCGTCGTTCACGGAATCGCAGGTGTAAGGGCTCGGCTCAAGGGCTTTCCAGGAGCTTTCCGGGCTCCTTCCTTCTGTACCATTGCTAATACGATACGCCGTAAGCGTATCATTGACTGTGCTCTGCGTATGTTGACTCAGTGAATCCCAGCATTTGTGCTATATATTTCGTTGTATTACTGGTCCGTTGGTGCGCGGCAGGACCGGCAACTCCTGGCGACCCATTTGTTCCTCCGACGTTCTTTACAATGTCTCGCACAGATCCGCAACTTTGTGTAAATCAAGCTGTCGTCATCGTGCAGTCCCGCACTCGCCGGTGGTGGCCGTTCATATGCCAGCTTAGGACTTCAATGGCTTGCCAACTGGTCCGAGGTTGTTCGGTGATAGATCGGGATGCCGCCCGCTGTGCTTCTGAAGAGAGGCATGGGCTCAGCTGTGCCTGAGCATGCGAACCGGTGGGTACCACGAGCTCAAAGAGAACACATACGGAGAACACATACGGAGAAGATAATTCACAGCAATTTCATTATGCGGAGGAGACGCCTGCCAGTAACGATACGGATGGTTGTGTCATACAGAGTCTTGCAAGACTTACTTCTCGCGGCCCGCTGATGCTGTACGAAGTGAGGTCCGGACGCAGAGGTATGGTCCATGACCTTCCATCATGAAGGTCAATTGCAACGTTACTCCACGGCGACAACACAGTTCACGGATCTTCGTCGCCCAAAGCAGTGTCAGGGATACCTATGCAAATCCCGGCTTTGCGAGCGTGCTCTCTGTGCCATCTGTTTCCGAGCGTGTGTTAGATATCTCTTTCGCCATCATGCCGCGATCCTACTCAGAGGATCTGCCGCACACTAATGGGTTCGAAACATGCACCAACCGTGATGATATCATTCGGCCGGTTGTTGTACTCCCACCGATGACAAGGAAGATGCGCGGTGCCTTTGCGTGGTCTCATGCGGCTGCGATGGAAGCAAAGTCATCAGCATATGCCCACCCCAGAGAACCTCGGGCAGCGCGGGAGCGGGAACTGCCTCGTCTTCGATCTGCGGGATGCCGTCATGACTCGGGCCTGAACCAGACCATGTCTCTACGTCTTGTCCAGTAGTACCTACTACTGTGAGAGCAGCAGCCTGTCTCCAGGCGCGTTTCAAACTTCGCAGCGATAGCAACAAACACAAAGAGGTTGGCCGTCAAGCATCCAGTGCGGTCCTGATCCTTTTGTGCCGCGTCGTCGAGCGTGTGGATGTAGGGCTTGCTCTGTGTATGGCAAGTCAACGTATGAACGAAGAACTCGTGGATAGATGAGAGGCGCACTGGTCGTGTCACTCGACATTTCAGCAGTTCGCTTGGCCCCAGCATGATCCAAGGGTAGCTGACGATAATCTGTCTGTTGGGTGCGACTTCGGACGTGCTCAGTGCGTGGCTGCTCAGTTACTTCCCTGATCCGTCTGCAGCTTATAGACCATGGATTTTGAGCCGGAGCTTGCGGTACAAGCCTCTCCCGCGTGCTATGCCTATAATGTGGGTCATAGTGATCAAAATGGTATTCGTGTGGTGCATAGTACCCGGCATTAGGTACTTCCATGAGAAAGACCAGCAGGGAGACTCACACCATTTTATGTCAGATAGACCTCTGTAGCCAAGCCTTTAACGTTTACGCTGTGGCGCGACGCGGTAAGTGCGACGGAGGCGGACTCTTGACATGCCTGCGAGCATTTCGTGCACGACTCGGCGATGGTGCGGAGCAAAGACCCATAATGGGAATCAAACCCTGAACGGCTGTGATGTGCATCAGCTTCGGTGCGGAGCTTGTGAACCTTCGATATCATCGAAGTCTTGCAGGTGCTCACCAAGCTGTTATACTGTACATGTTCGCGTAGTAGACCATACTGATCCTCATCTGAGCTGCAGTCGTCAGTCATCCAACGATATGTTATTTCGTACCTGTCATGATGTGAAGCCAGCTTTCGTACTGGAGGCCAGAGGACTACTTATGCGGTACCCGCGTACGGACCATTGGACTTGTCGCTAATCCTGCGAGCCGAGGGGCGTACGAGCTTCCCTACGCATAGCCGTCGTTCCAGGCCCACAGTAAGAGATCGCTCGCTTACAGCGCCGTGGCTGTGTGCATGCAGCTCGATAACATACGACTCTTGTGGTAGACTGCCAGTCAAAAGGCACAGAAGTCTCGCATCCTGGGCTCTCCTAGACGGCTCCGGGCCGAAAGTATGAATATCAGAGGACGGCGCCCGCAGAACTAGACATTGGGGAATGAGTAGGACATAATACCGCAAGACGGAAAATTAGTACTCACGTAAATTGCTCAAGATTTAGCACATCCTGGTACGCATGGTGCCAGAGGTTACTCAACCATTGACATGGGTATGTTTCGCAGAACGTTCCGTGATGGATGAGCGCAGCTCAATAGCCCGTGACGCCCGGGATACCCACAACGTGCCCATCATATCAGAAGATCCCGCGGCAGCGAGGATGCAATGTACTGCGAGCTAGCCAAAGAAGGAACCGCAGGACGCCCGTATCTGGTCTCTGAGAGAGCCCCTCATTTCCCTCCTGTAAGCTGGAGGAACGTATCATCTCGTCAAAGAGCCGTTGCCACCAAGGCGATCCCTTTGTGGCACTCTCACACATGCTCAACCGTGGTGCACACATGCGAGGGAGAGGGGATGTAGACGAATTTGTGCACATGCCTCAAGTACAAAGCCAACGAAGCCAAGCAGCGGCTCCGGAGCTGATGTCCACGTCTGACCGGACTCAGAGCGCTGTTCTATGCAAGGACACCGAATTCCTTCGGATGTTCGACTGCGTGCGGTGTTGCCTGGTCGAATCACGCGAAGCCGGTCTTCGCGTGGGCCCAGTCAGCACTCGATAACACGAGATGCCAATGATAGCGAACCCTGCCCCGTACGTATATACCCATACGCTTCGACCACAGGGTTGCCTCGGCTTCGAGACGCCATGGGTAGCGACTCACCGCTCCTCCGCACTCCGCTTGCCGTCATTTCCACAGTCAGGCTTCAAGATGTTCTCGTTGTGGGGCTAGCCCTCCTTTGGTTGGCAGTATACCGCTGGGTCCGGGTACCTCCCCATTTGCGGCACATCCCGAAAGTGCCTATCCTGCCACTTTTGCGAAGTTACCTGTCTGGAGAGGTCGAAGAACAGCGAGTGAAACGAGTCATCCTGCCCTTCGCGGAGAAAGCTCGTACCAATGTCGTGCTGGTCTTCATCGTTGGAGAATGGCAGGTCCATGTCCTGGAGGGAAAGGTGCGTCTAGGTCGTGCATACGCGAGTAGTGGCGATGCTCAGATGCTCCCGAATCGTAGGCGGGGAGGCAATTCATGGAGAATCGCACCCTGATGAAGCAACAGCCACCGTCGCATATGCTGTTGTGGAGGCTGACGGGGAACCAGAATGTCTTCATGGCGGAGGGTGAGATGTGGAAGAGGCACGCGAACATCGTCCACGAGGCCTTGCGCCGCTCTACTCCAATAGAGCAGTTCGCAAACCTGGCGAGGAAGACCTTCTCTTTGATGGGGAAAGGCGGGCGGATCCGATGGAACGACTATACACACCGTTTCACCCTCGATGCTGTGGGCACCACCATCATAGGCTACGACTTCGAGGCCCTCGACAAACCTGATGGGGTATTTGTGAAGAAGTATCACGATGTCATGGACGCTATCTCCAGCCCTGCGTACATCTTCTTGCCGTTCCTCGAACGCTGGTGGCCCCGCCATGAGGTGCGGAGGCTAGTCGATGAGTTCGTAGACGACTTCCGGGTCTTGGTGGAGAACAAGCGGAAAGATCCCGGGAACGACATGCTCACGTACATGTTCGAGGACCCGGAGATGACAGATGTAGAATTCAGGGATAACGCTATTGTGGCCTTCATGGGCGGGCATGTGAGTTCATACGCTGCATTCCTGTCGAGAAAGTAACTCACGTACCCAGGATACGACGGCGGGAGCCCTATCTTCGCTGGTTCACTTCTTGGGCATGCATCAGGACGTTCAGGCCAAGGCGCGCGAAGAGGTGTTTGCGGTGATGGGATCGGACGATCCTAGCCTCGAGTACTTCGCGAAGATGCCATACTTGAACGCCATTGTCCGCGAGGCGATGCGCTGCAACGGGCCTTCGAACGTCACCATTCCACGTCTCGCGGACGTACCACTGCAAGTAGGCGACTACGTGATCCCCGCGAATACGCCAATCGTCCTCAACATGTGCGCGATTCTGCACAACCCTGCTCTATGGCCGAGTCCTAGCGAGTTCGACCCCGACCGGTTCACCAAGATGGACAAGCTTGACGAGAACTTGATCAACTTTGGGCTGGGACCTCGCCAATGTCCCGCTCGCAACTTCTCCATCAACGAGCAAAAGACACTCTTCAGCATGTTGTTACGGGAGTACCGGTGGACTGTCCCTAAAGACTCCATTCATCGCGATTATATCAAGAATGGGTTTTCTACATTCGCTCTCAGCCTGCCGTACGATGTAGACATTGATTTCGTGAAGATTACCTAGCTGCGCACACTGTATTTGATATGTTTGACAGGTTGGTTGTTGTACCGTAGAGTCTTTGTTAGAACATCTTCGTCTTTGCACATCGGCGCACCCCAATGGTGTGAGAGTAGGACGGTAAACGAGCAGTATTATCTGGCATAAGCTGCAGAGAAAGAAGTAACGATTGAGCAGCCTTCGTGGCCACTGTGATGATGGATCTTATCTTATCTACTTACATTACGATGAAGTGCGATCAATCTATGTGCGCTTACTTACTTCCGCCTTAGACTTGACCTCGAACTCTCAGCCCGCACTATCCGCCCTAGCTCCTCGTCTTCTCTTTCTCATACCAATCATGAACCATCTCGACAACCTCGGAGACTCGACAACTGACGATGAGCAGGGCTCACAGACAACCGAGGACGAGATGCCGCCACGCCAGGCAGCGGCTGCCCCTCCTCCGCCACCGCCCCCTGCTCCTGCACCCTCTACCGGACGCGAACGCCCCCGTTATGAACTCAGGCATACAATGAGAGGACATACGGACTCAATATCTGCCGTTAAGTTTAGTCCAGATGGCACGTTACTTGCCTCATGTGGTACGCGAATCTCTCCAAGCACATTCTCTCAAGACTTAGCTTAATATCCGCAGGGAACGATCGCGTCGTGAAGATCTGGTCGCCCTTCACTGGCGAACTGATCCGTAACCTCAACGGACACACAAAAGGACTATCGGATATTGCATGGTCCTCAGACAGCGTTCACCTAGCGTCGGCCTCTGACGACACTACGATCCGCATTTGGGAAGTCGACACAGTACGTGAGCCCTGCCTACATACTATGCAAAGACTTAGTCTTCGTGCACCAGGGCTTGACATTAAAGACCCTGAAAGGGCATTCAAGCTATGTATTCTGTGTCAACTATAACAACGCGTCCAATCTACTGGTTTCTGGAGGCTGCGAAGGCGAGATTCGTATATGGAACGTCGAGAAGGGTACGCATGTATGCATACTGGGTATCTGGACACTGACCTTATCGTATTCTGTGCAATATGTAGGCAAGTGTGTGAAGAAGATTCTCGCGCATCTAGACTATGTCACTGCGGTCCACTTCAATCGAGACGCCTCGCTGATAGTCTCATGCTCCCTCGACGGCCTGATGTAGGTTGCTTCAAATGATAGCTCGATAGCTACATGCATGCTGATATCTCCCAGTCGTATATGGAACACGAACAACGGCCAATGTTTGAAGACTCTTGCAGAGAGCCACGACGCGATATGGTATGTCCCCTCACACTTTCACATTCCAAGCAGAGTCTCAATTCCCTCTGCACAGCCAACATGTACAGTTCTCCCCCAATTCCAAGTACATCCTCTCCACGGCGCACGATAGTGCAATCCGACTGTGGGATTATCAAACATCTCGCTGCTTGAAGACATATGTCGGGCACACCAACCAGAAGTATTGCATCGCCGCTTGCTTCAGCGTAACGGGTGGAAAATGGATTATCTCCGGCAGCGAGGACAACAAGGTGTACCTGTGGGATCTGCAAAGCCGTGAAATTGTCCAGACGCTAGAGGGCCATACAGACGTAGTTGTCGCAGTAGCGGTAAGTTGTTGATTCTCTTATGCTGTTTCTGAACACCTTGACACAATATCCACCAGACACATCCACAACAAAATATGATTGCGTCCGGTTCTATCGGCTCAGACTTAACAATCCGTATCTGGGCGGATCGCGGGGGCTCATAGTCTTCTTCCCCGACCTTGCTCTACTATTTCTGCTTTCTTCGAACCGTCGTGACGTTCTCCGTGTTGTAACAGTAACATGTGTACTTTTGATAGGTTCATGCGACCTTGCGGATTTTCTGTGCCAGTAGATACGATAGCTGAACTCGAGTAATAGGCTGTAATGCATTGCTGCTGCGTGCGCTCCTCCGATCTCCGAAAACAGTGCGACAAGGTGAATAGATACTGGTACACGGACTAGCGCGTAGCGAACGTCGTGAGGCCCTCTTCTAAGAATCCAAGTTGGTATGCGCTTTGTGTTTACTTCACGGGCTCCGCGTTGATGAGGTCTGTAGAAAGGATGTCAATAAACGATACCGAAGAAGACAGTCAAGATGGACGTACCTTGTGCGAGCTCGCGCTCTGCCTCCGTCAGCCCAGAGTCGTGTGCTTCAAGGAAGGCGTCCACCTAGAGAAACCGATCAGCGACCATACACGGAGTAGTAGGATACATATCGTCAACCTCATCCATAACGTCGTCATCTTCCACATCCGTCTCAATGTCGGACTCGTCCTCATCATCCTTGGCGTCGTCAATCGCGAATGGTGTGCGCTCCATCAACGCCGCGGCATTGGCGGCGGCGTGGAACATGCTCGGCATCGGCGAGAACTCCGCGGACGTTGCAGACGAGACCGTCGGCGCATTGTCCACGCTGAGCGTCGAAGATGTCTCGGGGACCGACGCTGAGGCTGAGGCGGAGGATTCGCTTGTTGGTGTCTCTGCGATGCTTGACAGGCTTGCTTTGGACGCGGAACGGCGCATTGTGGGCGTGAGGAGGGACTCGCGAGCCTTGGGCTCTTCGAGCGCGGTATACTTCCCGATCGCAGGGCGCGTGAAGACCTACAAGGGGGTCTGTCAGTACTAGCTAGTCCATTTGGTGGTGATATGCTTTACCTGATGCTTCCCAATCGTCTTGCCAATCTCGTCCGTGAACCTATTGAAGATCCTACGGTTGTCGTCATTAGCGATGTTGTGCCACAGGCCCCCAAGCAGCCCAGTGTTGGTGTTAGGGATCTCCTGGAGGGGCACAGGCTCCAGGCGGAAGGTCGCCGAAAAGTCCGTCTCAAAAAACGACTCGAGAATCTCGTCAGCAAGCACAACCATGCGGAACCTATATTAACGTGTGAGATACTGAATGATGAAGAATCAACGGAAGAACTGACGTCGCAAGGTTCATATATGGTTGATTGGACTCGATGTGCGGTGGATCGGCACTAGGATCGGCACCCTCAGGTCGAGGAAGGAGGGCATCACCGTACTCGAAGGCGTTGGACATGAATCGACTGACGGCCCCGAGGTAGGCATCTCCTATCTCGTGACGGAAGATGAACTACAGAGTACGCGGATTAGTGAGAAGTACCAACGTCCAAAGATCAGATCCGGTACGAACCAGGAGAGACTCTGACAAGGTGAGCACTTCGTCCTTGGTCAGATAGCCATCCTTGTTCTTGTCGTGGAGGTTGAAGAACCACTCGATGTTCTCCATCAAGTCGTTGAACATGACGCCATCCAGACCCGAAACGAGGTCCTGCAGGGGTCATGAGACTACATCCTGACTCTTGTAACGACCACGGCATACCTGGAACGATAGAGCGCCTCTGAATGAAGTGTCCCAGAAGTAGAACAATCGGTCAATGAGCTCATGCTCAGCGACCTCACGGTCCACTCGTTGCTATAATCCACATAAGGAAAGGCACCAAGTCCATCTGGTCAGCACATACCTGGAAACCGTTCGATACAATCTTCTCCGTCCGTGCCCATGTGCAAATCTCGCTGAGGAACACGCGGAAGGTCTTCAGCCCGATCCGCGTTTCTGGCCTCTCCTCCGCTTGGTCTTTCGTGGTCAAAAGTGACGGAGGTGGGAGCGACACCGCAGGTGGCGGCTCAACGCAGATGGCCTTGAAGAGCGCATCGTAAATCAGCCCCGCCTGCTCCTTCGTGAAGCGTTCCAGCGTGCGCAGATTCCGGATGGCCGAGCGCTTCGAGAACGACTCGATGCTGTGGACGATCTCTGAACGGTACTTGCGCCGCTCCGACTGGATCGTCTCGTCCGTGATGATCGCGAACTCCCGGAAAGAGACGAGCAGGAGCTCTTGGAAGCGCGTGATAGCGCGCGCACGGGGGTCGCTCGAGTTCGGGTGCGCCGAGTCCCCGAGCGAGGCAAAGTACTCCCTCATCAGGCTGCCATGACGGTGGTCAGCGGCGCAAAACCATGACAGACGTTGTGAGAGGAGCGGACGGACTGGATGAATTGGCCGTCATCTTGTATCTGGAGCAGCTTCTCGCCGTTGATCTTGAGGATAGCTATGTCTGTGGTGAGCATCGGACGTTGCGCACACTAGAGTCTAACGAACCCAATCTGCGATATGTTGTCAGAGGTCTGACAGAGATATGTACGATAGGCGGGGCACTTACCCTACTTGGAAGAGCACTTTCGGGCCCATGCAGAAGAAGCAGTCGATGATCCGGAAGGCGAAGACCATGGGCATGCTGTTGATAAACCTGTCATGCAATGGTTGAGTGCGCCGTCCACAGGTGTAGAACCAGTCAGCCTCACAAGCTCAAGAACCATGGAAGTGACGCCACTGAGAGTTGGACGTCTACTTCTGTAAAGTGGTCATGAATGATGGGCAGACATCGCTGAACCAGCGACTCAAAGACGCGCTGGTCTAATAAAGTGCCGTGCATAGAAGGGCTGAATCACAAGTGTCAGAGCTGCCATCGGCCGGAGGATCTGTCTTGCGCCGCACCTATAGTAGCCGGGCAGGAGACGGTCACAGATGACTTCCAGGAGCCAAAATGCTTGTTCCTCGGACATGTAGCTAGACGCACGTATTCAGGATCCACGCGTACGCCGCTTCGCTGAGCCCACTCACATGAGGATCGCGGCCGCGAGGATGTTCATGGCCTACGACATGATCGCACACGCTCCCTTCCGGTAAAAGCAATACTGCGCAGACGCACCTGGCAGTATCCCGTCTCCGGGTTCTTGAATGAATACGCCTGGAGCACCCTCCGGAGCGCGCTGATGCCCTCTTCAGATTGATATGCCGAGTACTCCGGCAAGCTACGGTGCAAATCCTTCTCGATCTCTTCCGTGCTCGTGTTCGTGCGCCCGCTGTTCTCGGCCAGGATCTGCTCGTACACCCCGGGATTCTCAAAGCGCAGGTATATCGAGCCGGATAGCGTCTCCCACATCTCGCCACGCAGACGGTTCGGCAGTCCGACCTGTATCAGGCGCGTGCATTGGGGATAGCGAAGGAGCGTCAGGTTGCGTCCGTGCGCTGCGCAAGTTCGAGCATCAGATCCGCAGACAGCTGAGCACGCTCAGCAGGACGGAAAAGACGTACTCCGGAGATAGTTCGTCCATAGCTTCGTCTTTGACGCTTCGCGGAGCCTGACAGACATCAAGCATTCCTCTCAAAGCCCAGATTCGCGGGAGTCAGGACTCACTTCTTCGGGTCCCCCGGGAACTTGAATTTCAAGCCGAGCCCGCCGAGGTACATCGAGTCCGCAGCGGGACTGGACGGGCCGCCGTCCTCGGGCGCGGCGGCGCCATCGCCCTTGCTGGACGCGGCACCGCCGCCCTCCTTCTCGTCGGCATTCTCGGGTGCGGTCGCGTTCGCGACGAGCAGCTCCGAATAGCACGTCTTGATGAACGGCTTGACGGCCTTCATCTTGCCCTTCTGCAGCTCGACCTTGAGCGCGTCTCGGAGCAGCGAGCAGAACAGATCGGCGGTTGGCCTGAGCGACGTGAGCTGCACGACCTATATTTTTGTCGGCCATAGTAAAGGTGTTCAGCAAGACCAAGACCAAGTGGAAGGAGAGTGTCCGATATGAGACGTACGATCTTCATGCCGTGCCATACGGAGAGGCTCAGTGCGTAGATGCCTGCGCGCGCATTCAACCGCTCGACCCTGCGGATCGTGCACAGCGGGATCGTGAACCGGACGGACTTGCGGTCGAGCGAGGCGAACGTGAGGTACGGCGGGAAGAGGTACAGCTTGCCGGCCTGTCCAACACCAACAGTGAACACACGGGTCACCTTCAGCCCCAACTCGAACCCGGCGCGCTGCTGCACATGTCCGAGGCCGGGACGAACAGAAGGAGTACTCACATACGAGTCCTCCTCGCCCTGGATCCCAAGACTGAGCACCGCGTTGATCTCCATGCTCTCGAGCTCCGCCTCCGCCGCACCCACGCTCTTCTCGCCCTTCGCACCGTTATTCGCAGCAGCATTTCCGCCACCCGCTCCTCCCGTCGACCCTGGACCCGCCCCAGTCGCAGGAGGAGGGTTCACGCTCGGGGGCAGCGCGAAGAACAGGTGCAGGAGCTGGTCCTTCGTCGGCTCCTTGAAGTTGCGCAGGTGCGTCGAGATGGTCGACATCCTCGTAGCCTAGCTAGGTAGCCTGCGCACAGTGCACGCACGCAGCAAATGGCGGTTTGATGGTTATACTCGGCGACAAGGGCACCGGTAGGAGCGCAAGAGACACCGAGCTGCAGATCAAGATCCTAGACTCCTAGTAATAGCCGTCACCGATATTCCTCCTGTAGCTGTTGTCAGTGCTCGATGTCCGACGACCGAGGCTGACGAGATCGGACTCTCTTTGTCCTTGCTAGCTATCCAGTTAATCCAAAGACACACAAAGGGTTATACCAGACTGAGAGATGGCGAGATAACGGTCGCCAGAGGTGTGGTGGCGGTCGTCTCTAAACCGGTGAGTACGGTGAGGCTGTGGACATCCATCCGCCCGCGCTCGATCATGCACTTCAGTGACCCTCGCCCGCAATTGAGAGCGGATGCCTGCCAAGGAGCAGATGCCCGCCAGTGAGCGGATGATGATCATATTGCGGCTTTAGCACAACGAAATACGGTACATGGCCCCTCAAAATGTACCAGTGCAGCCTTTGTACCCTCTCCATCCCATATGAGATATAAACAAACCACCTCGAGTGCGACCTGGGGATGGATGGCATCGGACTAGCCCGGATAACGGGCGGTGAACGCTGCTCGGTGCTGCACGGCCGCGAGTTGCTTGGCGCCAGTACTACCGGGAACCCGAGTGCACTTCAAGACAACGCGTACAGTGGATACACACTCAGCTTTAAACATATACGTACCACCGAAAGCCTGAAGTACTCGAGGTCAGATACTCCCTTGAGAGTGCCATTACTCGGGGTTCGAGGTCCAGCACCAGACCCGGCGTTTAAGCGCCGATGACAAGGTAATGCCAAACATTGTCCATGCCCATTGTTATGAGCACCGTGCTTGCAGCGCCGACGCGAGACTTTCCTCAACCTTATGTTCAAGGAGCGAC